>LBNU01030866.1:152395-188268 GCA_014162995.1 Artemisia annua | reverse complement strand
CAACTATAACACAATCAATCATCATGACAATATAAGCAACACCCAACACATATACGCAAGCATAGATGTAAAGCAATAAATGCAAGAATAAATGTAAAGAGATAAGAGAAAGAAGATGCAAACCGGACACGACGATTTATAGTGGTTCGGCTACAAGGTCTCCTTCCTTGCCCTACTCCACTCCCCGAGTCACCTACTCGAGAGTTTTCTTCACTACTCAACAAGCTCCCTTTTGGCGGAGAAAACCTTACACAACAATGCTTACATTATTTAACGACACTAAGCTAAATGTCGGGTTCTAATAGTAGATAGAACCAATCCCACGACATGACTTCAATCACTACACAACTTCTTCACAACTTCACGACTTCACGACTTCTTTACGACTTCACAACTTCATGACTTTTTCACTACTTCACGACTTCACGACTTCTTCACGACTTCACAACTTCATGACTTCATGGCTCACTACTAAGTAAGATCATCTTGATCTACTTATTACATATACTTACACAACTTGTTTCTACAACCTCACATCAATACTAACTAGACTCTATTACTTTTTTGACTTGATGATAAAAGTATTATTCTCTTGCACTTTGAATGGTAGAGGATTGGATCACTTGAAACAAAGATTAATAATCTTATGATCAAAGGGTTTTAGAAGATGTTTAGAGAGATTTAGATCTGAAAATTTTCGTGCAAGAGGTATGAAAAATACCAGGTTTGAGGTGGTATTTATAGGAGAAAATTTCTAACAAAATCTGACAGGGGAGCATGCCGGTCCCCTTAATTGTGGCCGGCCCCCTTAAAATTAAGGGGGCCGCCCCTTATAATTAAGGGGGCCGCCCAACTGTAACGGCCAGAAATTTTGTCTTTTAGTATGGAAAGTTTATTTGGTGAAAAACTAACTGATTTTGGTTAAAAATTTTAATTCATAAATTTAGTATGATTTAAACATTTTCCTTTATTACCAAAAGTGTTTTTCAAAAATATATAATATCTTTATATTATTTAATAACATTTTCTTCTAATTAAAACATTTCCCTTTAATTACCAAAAGTGTTTTTCTAAAATATATAAAATGTTTATAACATTTTATAAAATTTGTAATGTCTAAATAAAAATCCCTTTGATCATAAAATGTATTAGACCTTTGCTTATACATAACTTAAGTGATTGTTGAAGCATACTCGAGACGTTGAGATGTCGAAAGATGTTGATGTATGAATGCATAGATGATTTGTGATTACAAGTAACTTAAACACTTTACGTTATGTGTTGTAACTTACATCTTTGTCATCATCAAAATATGAAGAGGATGTTTAGATTAAATATCGTAATCGTAATATTTATGCTAACATATTGTGCCAGCGATTTAGTGTGTGACTTGGAAATGACCATCCGTTTTAAACGCGCCAGCGATCCAAGAAATGCACTAGTGACCATCAGGTAGTTAAAGCATCGAAGACTCGCGCCAGCTATCCGCTGAGATAGAGTTCATTTAGAAGTTAGATGCTAAACGTGGAGTAGTTGGTTCTCTTTAAAGCTCATCGAAGGTACTTGTGGCTTTTTGCTCCCACAAAACTGTCTCACCCCATATCTATAAAAAAATAATTAAAGACATTATGTTTTGACGAAACTTAGTTCTTTATCTTCTCAAAAGAATCCTTGTTTTAAAAATCGGGTACACATCAAGGTCGCGTAATAAAGTTGTAATCATGTTGAGTTTTAATTCTAGGTCAGAGCTTTGAACCTCTTTGCGGGAATGTGTGAGGTCTTGGTATAAACCCCTTGGATCCTCATTTCAGGAACATATAGAAAGCTCCGTAGTACGTGTTATGTATCATCAAAAAAAAAGTTATGTTTATTAGTTCTTAGTTGTTAGACAAGTTGTTGGCGCGTGAGGTGCTTGTGCATGGTCCTGGACCAGACACGAGAGGTGCACGTGTATTTATCCAAAACTAATGTCTATGAGTTTGTATGTATCCCGATTCCGTGATGTGGACCTCATTTTCAAAACAGCGATTCTCGAGAAAAGATAAAAAACTACTTAGCATTTTAATTTAGTATCTTTATCAGAAAAAATTATTGTTATCGAAACGAGAATATATGAAGAAATTCATCTCTCACCAAAAATAAAATAAATAGAGGAAAAATAGGAAAATGGGAGCACGAGGTTATTCACACAAGTAACTTCCATGAGTAGTGTCAGCATCTAACTTTTATTTAAGCTGTGATCTCGTTTTTATGCTTAGTCTGGGAATTTGTGAAAATCAAGAACGATGAATTCTATCCGTATGGACACTTTTCTATGAAACGTGTTTTCTACTCTGCGACCCTAAACGTTATTGAAAAATGATGAAAGTCAAACATCCCGTCACATAATAAGTAAAAAGTACATAAACAGTAGTGTCAAGTTTAAATATGGATAAACGGGGCGTTCTCGAGTATAAATGATTTTGTAATCTATTTTGAACATCTTGCTACTTCTTCAACGTTAGTAAAAAGAGTTATGAAGTTATTTATCTCAAGGACATGAATTAATTACATTNAGTCAAACATCCCGTCACATAATAAGTAAAAAGTACATAAACAGTAGTGTCAAGTTTAAATATGGATAAACGGGGCGTTCTCGAGTATAAATGATTTTGTAATCTATTTTGAACATCTTGCTACTTCTTCAACGTTAGTAAAAAGAGTTATGAAGTTATTTATCTCAAGGACATGAATTAATTACATTGCGTGAGGACACGACAATACCTTAGTCTGGGGGATTTTGATGTGTGCTTATTCACACATCTTTTCTTGACCAAATTAAGACCAAAACACACAAAAACTAACTATAAATGCCAAAGATATTGTGTTTTTGTGTTTGTGATCGTGCAGGAACGGATATTTCAGAAATTGGCACAAATCAGGCCAAAAAGGACAAAAACGAGCACGAGTTTGGAAAACGTGTCAAAAACCAAAGCCGGGAAAGCAAATTACCATTTTTAAGCTCAGATTGTCAAAAAACACCTTGGGAAATCACAAAATGCCCGAAATAGTCCCTGGAGCAAAAGTTTGCAAAATTGGCAGAAATGGTCCCTAAACTTTCAGAGATTGACAGAATCAGTCCCTGAGCATTTATTTTGGATGAAAAGTCAACAAAGGTCCTTGGAAAATCACAAGTTACAAGTTTGGTCCCTGCAGTTTCAAAATTTACATAATTGGTCCCTGGGAATTTCAAACATGGAAAAATCAAATTTGGTCATTGAGCCTTGGCAAAAATTCACTCTTGAAGCAAGTTTGGAAAATTTGGCAACTTTAGTCCCTCAAAATCCAAAAAGTACACTTTTGGTCCTAGTGGCATTCTATCCTAAAACCAAACGGACCCATGTTATTATTTCATCCCAAAATCCAACCCAACTACACAAACAAACACAACCCATTAAAACCCTCCCACCTTATAACTCCCTGGTCCAGTCCGACAAACAGAAGCCCAAACCCATTGGCCCATCCCATTTTATAATAAAATCAGGGTCAAACAATCAAAAACACCATCCCCTTCCCTCTCACTGCAAAACCAAAACCACACCTGGTTGACTAGTTAGTTTGGGAAGAGTCAAAAGTCCATCTTGCCCCTCCATTGCAGCCAACTTTCAAAAGCTTCCACAAAATGCCAAGGTATAATGATTTTGATTATTTTCTGATTTAGTGACTTATTAAACCTTACAAAAGCTAGATTAAACAGATATGAGCTTAAATAAACAGTAAACAAGCTTGTTAAAGCTAATAAAACTAATCTACCATGTTTTTTATTTTTTAAATATTTTTTTTGGATTTTTAATTTGTAAAGAAGTAAAAACTGATTTAAGTTAATAAAAGCTAATAAGTAAGCTTTAAGAGCTTAATGAAGAGTAGTTAAGCTAATTTAAACAATTATTAAGCTAATTTGAAAATTAAAGTAAGCTAGTAAACAAGAGAATTATAAAAGGAAATACTTAAAATTTCATTAATAACTTTCAAATTACGCTATTGAAGTTTGAATACAACTGAATTTAAAAAGCTATCTGACCCTAAATTCTACACGGCCAAAGCTTGTGAGGTGAGGTCCTTTTATAGGCATAAAGAGGGGAAGCTAGGGTTTCCAAAGAAGGTCCTGGATGCTCTCTTTCTGATCCTTGATCTTTACTTCAGTTATAAGCAATCATAACAGCCCTTTTTTCATGTGCTATGGTGTCACAGCCAATGGGTTCCTTCATTTATCCCATATGTCATTCCTTAGCTGTTATCCTCTGTGGTTGTCAAATGTGGCAGGTTCTAGAAGCTCAGGTGTACGGGGTAAATTTTGTTGCAGGGTAAATGTTAGGACCTAAGTTTATCAACGTTTATCAAGTCTCAGTTATTTCAGAACATGTAATAGGTTGCTAGTTTACTTAAGTTATTCATGTAATCATTTAGAGTCCAAAACACGTCCAATGAGCCTAAAGCCCACGAATTAAGAAAGATAGGGAGGAGAGGAGTGTTGCCCTACTCCTCACCTATAAATAGGACTCATATGTTATCAGTAACTTGTTGGTTATTTCATTATCTTAAGAAAACTCTTGCACTTTTACCTTTCATATTGATCTAATCAACCAAACTTTATTTCTCATCTTATCTCTATACTTGTGTTTACAATATGGTGACCTAACAAGTGGTATCAATCGCTAGAAGAAGGTGTGTGTTTTGTTTTTGTACCTAACGAACCAATATTTGTGTTTTTAATCATTATTTTTGTTAAATTTTGTAACTTTCTTGTTTGTTTCGTGTTTCTATCACATCTTTATCATCAAAACTTGTGCTACAAACTCAAACAACCAACAAGGTCTCAAAATTTTTCACAAAAACTTGATTCGTACAACTTGTACTATTTTTCGAGATTTTTGAAATTTTTGAAAAGTGGTTCAAGTTTGCAACTTTCTTTAAGATTTCATCATTTTAAAGTTAGTTGTACAAGAATCTTGGATTAAAAACGTGATCTTGGCTTGCTTTTTACAATAACAAAAATCTGCCATAATAGTACTTGTTTTCGAGAAAATAAAACCCCATTCTATCGAGATCCTTGTTTATTGCTCCAAAGGTGTTTCCGTTGCTTACTCAGTGCTTTTCTCTCTTGTATAAGAAATAAAACACTTCGACTCGTTGGATATTATCGAGCTTGTATAATCTCGATAATTTTTGGAATTTTTTTCGAAACTGTGAACTTTCGAGAACTTCCTATATTTTTCGAAATCAATTTTTCTTTTCAAAATCTTTGGATCTTTTCGAAATCCTTTCATCATCTTTCGAGAACTTTTCTAAAATCACTAATCTCAGAGATTCCGAAACTTTTTCTTCAAATTTCTCGATAACATACAACTTTCGAGAACTTTGATCATTTTCGAGAACTTTGGTATTTTTTCGAGATCCTTGGACATTGACTGACTTTCGAGATATTCTCCAACAAAGTTTTGAGAACACACTGGAGAAAGTTTTCAAGGATTGGCATAACACTTATACCTTCTACAAGATCCATTTACGCACAAGTTTTTTTTTATTATGTCTCAACTACCGTACTCAAACTCTCCTTATACTCCACGTCACAGTACCGACCCTCGTCATGTATTACACTTTGGTAATGAAACAAATACACCTATGTTGTTACCTGGTAGCTACACTTATTGGAAACGACGATTCTTCCAATGGGTTAACGGTCGTCCACAAGCTGATCTCATACTGAAATCCATTCTTCAAGGACCATATCAAATGAAATTCATTGCTGACTCAACTGGGTTCATTGAACTACAAACTAAAGACACTTTGACTGGTTTTGATCTAGCTCAATACGATGCTGATCAACAAGCTGTTTGGTACATCATACTAGGCCTTCCAAACTCCATCTACTCTAAAATGGACTATGACGCCAGTGCTCATGAAATGTGGAAACGTCTTGAACTCATGCATCTGTCATACCATGAACTCTGAATGAATCAGCTACTACAGTCATGTCTCCAAAGAAAGTTCCTGAAAAGCATTCTCCCTGCTCCACCTATCACACTTCATAGCTATCTGGGATCACCACTGACAAATCTAGTAAAGCTTGAAGATGATACTACTAATGTGTGTTAGGTCACCATATTATAAACACAAGTATATATTTGATAGAAATAAGATGAGAAATAGAGTTTGGTTGATTAGATCAAATATGAAGAATAAAAGTGCAAGAGTTTCCTTATGATATTGAAATAACCAACAAGAAATATGTTTACATCATATTCCTATTTATAGGAGAGGAGCTAGGGCAACACTCCCTTTCTCCTTCCTTTCACTAAACGTATGGGCTTAAGGCCCATTGGACGTGTCCATAGTCATACACTTTCCATACATAATATAAATAACTTAGCAACCCATTACAATGACAGAAATAACCGAGACTTGATAAAATGTAGATAAACTTAGGTTCTAACAATCTCCCCCTAAGGATCGGTTGTTGAAGAAGTGATGTTAGTCACGGTCATTTGAGGTTGCTTGACGTCTTCTGTCTTTGCATTTTAGTTGTAGTGTTCATAGCTTTGGACGTCTTCAAAAATGATTATGTAGAAATGATTCATCGTTCTTAGTTCTTAACAATCTCCCCAGATAGAATGGGTGTTCATTGTTCTTTGTCGTTGATGAGATAGTGATCAATCTGATGTAGTAATCTGCCATTCGTCACATTCTTTGACTCCAGTGGATCTGCATCATTCCGACATGCTCATACATCTTTGATGGTTGAAACTTTCATAAGTGAGGAGCTCTCTTTTCATATGTGAAGATTCTTTGTGTAGACGTAGAATCCTTCTTTAGACGGTGTGTTGCTTAAGATTGTTTGTCTTTATCACTTTGTAGATTCTTTTGGCATGGAATCTATCTTTGACATTCATGTTGCTTCGATCTTTCATGAGAGCTTTCATTTTGTTGAGATGTAAGTATGAGCATGTGGAAGCCGGTGTTCAGGATGGTTGTTGTACCTGAAATAAAACAGTTAGCAATAAAACATCCGGTACTTATAGGTTTGGAGTTAGAATTCGTCAACAGCATAGTGTGAAGACTCCTTCTAATCCTTACCAAGGCCGTTCCTAATCGGATACCCCCTAGAGGGCTTACACAGACATGCATACGCACACCCACGATTAGGTGAGTCGCTGGAGATCACCCCACGACTGTAGACCGTTTGAAACCATCGAACACACTAAGCGTAATCCACAAGGAATCACCGAAGTGACCTGCTGTCAGGGCTGTTTGATGTTGACCCTGGCAGGATTTCCGTTCAATCATTCGAGAAATACATAAGTAAATCCCTCATAAACGTTCAAGGCAGATTGCTAAGATCTGCGAAGGACTCGATAATTTACACTTAGTGTCCAATGATGCAAGACACTTAGTGTAGAAGATTTTTGTGTTCCTAAGAGATCTTTTATGTTATCTCGTGGCTCTAGACTCGATAAGTGCACATTTGGTTTCCTATGCGGAGGCATGGAGCAGAGGGCCTCCTGTTTCAATATCAACCATCTCTAATAGACGATCGATAGATTACACTGGTTCCCCGTGAGAATGAAACAAACATCTTTTGAGAGATGCCTGAGTGGCTAAGAAGGTTTAGGTGCATTGCGTCACTGGGTCCATGACGTCTTTTATCTTCAATACCGGTGTCGCCTTAGCAACGACCAGTAGCATATGAATTGAACCCGGTGTCTGACCTATGGTTGATAAAATGGAGGGCTATTTCTTTTCACCCTTTTCATTCATTTTCTTTTTAATTCTTCAACCCCTTCTTTCTCCTTTCATTCTTTTCTCCTTTTGTTATATCATACCTAAGGACTTCTAATTTCTAACTATTGGTGATGTCCTTGGGTAGATCCCTCCGGTTTAGGCGGATCATAGGACGGTTTTTCCTATCCTTAGTCACCTTGTAACTCCATAACTATCCTATTGATGCCTTTAAACCAAATCATTGAAAATCTCTCAAAGTGTGTAAGAGTGTAAAACTTTTTGTTAACACTTTGAGGTTTTGGATTTTATATGAAATACTCCCCCTCAACATATGCTCATGATTATTTTCAGAAATTTGCATATGTGGAAAGAGTTGGCACTTTTTGAATTGATCCACTCTTAATAGTCATGTACCCGAGGGACACGTTTACGTTGCTTAGTTAAAGGGATGCATTATCAGCTTTTAGGTGATAACTAGCCCTAATAACTAACTTGATGTTGTTAACATTCTAAAAAGGAAGTTAGACCCGTCAAAGTAAGCAACTAGAAAGAGTTTCAAGAAACGGTACATTCTAATCAGATAAATCCTTTCGAATTCAAACATTTGTTGTTTCGTCAATTCGTGGGTCAATTCTGAGTCGAGCTCGTACGAGATAAGACTATTAGACATCATATTTTAATCACTTTCTTTTCTCCCCCTCAAAAATAGCATATTAAATGTTGTTTTTGTAAACGATTTTGATTAAAATATGTCTTTTTGAGTCTTATGAGGAGAAATCAACAAGATTTGAAGATTTAAGAACGATGTTTTGATTCAAGTACTCCCCCTCAACAAGTGATTACTTATTGAGGTGTAATACTTGTCTTTTGAGCAGATTTGAAAAATACTGAAAGGTTTGATTAAATCTTCTCAAAAGTAAGAAGCTTTCGCTCCTTATATGAGGATTGTGGCACTGATGCGTACCACAGGGTCTTTTCATTACAAAGTGCGGGTTGTACACGGTTATGTGTGCACAAGCCTTAGTAATTACAAATCAAACAATATTATAAATATATATTGAAATATTTGTACCGGAAGTATGGGAGCTGAGCTAAGCATCAAAGACTATGAACTTTGGATCAGGTTGGCGAAATGTCAGGACCGGAAATGATGGTCGAACACCGATATAACTTTCCAACCTTCTGATCTGTTGTCGTCGATATAGCCTTTCTTCAATCGTATGGACAAAGTTTCTGATCATTCTGCGTCCATTAGCTTTCCACCTAGTAGGTCTTCCCTCTTTCAGCCTCTTCTTTTCATCCTCCAACCTTTCTGCTAAACCATCACGAACTCGTTGAAGTGTGACATCACAAAACTTCTAAATCTCATCGAACCTCATGAAACGAAGCTGATTCTTGCTGTTGAGGTAGATGACTCCAAATGCCGGTTGTTGTACGAGAGAGTATTGTGACATCCCGGTAATTTCAGGAATCAAGAGTAGTGGTTCAGTAAGGTTGATGGTGTTCTGATAACTTTCCACTCCCAGCTGAAGATCTTCCACTCTTTCTTGAACAATTAATGGTCTGATGTGAAGTAGGAGAGATGCGATGAAGTTGTACTGTGTGTCTTGTTCAAAGTTGAGCAGCTTCCTTTGAACTTTTAGTAGATACATATCTTCAATGTCGTTCAGGTTCAAGCCTGGGAAGTCTGCTTCACAAAACTTCTACTTCTTCTCGTCTGTTCCTTGACAATGATTTCTTTCAAGAAGGCGTAGTTGAATTTCTTCTCTTCCATGATCTCCAGTATGGCAACGATACGAAGCGGTTGCTTCACATTCTCACTGGACTTGAGATGTAGTCGGTGGGTGTATCCAATCTTTCGTTTTTCCGGCCAGTGTTGAATACCAAGAAGAGCGTCCCTGTTGTATTGGACAACTGATTTGCAGTAAATTGGTGCGTGCTCTTCAATGTCTGGTAATTCATATAGGTCTTCCCTCTTTTAGCCTCTTCTTTTCATTCTCCAACCTTTCTGCTAACCCATTACGAACTCGTTGAAGTGTGACATCACAAAACTTCTTTTAGAGTAGCTTGGAGTACTTTGCAAGCTGATTCTTGCTGTTGAGTTAGATGACTCCAAATTCCAGTTGTTGTACGAGAGAGTATTGTGACATCCCGGTAATTTCAGGAATCAAGAGTTGTGGTTCAGTAAGGTTGATGGTGTTCTGATAACTTTCCACTCCCAGCTGAAGATCTTCCACTCTTTCTTGAACAATTAATCGTCTGATGTGAAGTAGGAGAGATGCGATGAAGTTGTACTGTGTGTCTTGTTCAAAGTTGAGCAGCTTTCTTTGAACTTTTAGTAGACACATATCTTCAATGTCGTTCAGGTTCAAGCCTGGGAAGTCTGCTTCACAAAACTTGTACTTCTTCTCGTCTAATCCTTGACGATGATTTCATTCAAGAAGGCGTAGTTGAATTTCTTCTCTTCCATGATCTCCAGTATGGCAACGATACGAAGCGGTTGCTTCACATTCTCACTGGACTTGAGATGTAGTCGGTGGGTGTAGCCAATCTTTCGTTTTTCCGGCCAGTGTTGAATACCAAGAAGAGCGTCCCTGTTGTATTGGACAACTGATTTGCAGTAAATTGGTGCGTGCTCTTCAATATCTGGTAATTCATATAGGTCTTCCCTCTTTTAGCATCTTCTTTTCATCCTCCAACCTTTCTGCTAACCCATCACGAACTCGTTGAAGTGTGACATCACAAAACTTCTGAGTCTCATCGAACCTCATGAAACGAAGCTGATTCTTGCTGTTGAGGTAGATGACTCCAAATGCCAGTTGTTGTACGAGAGAGTATTGTGACATCCCGGTAATTTCAGGAATCAAGACTTGTGGTTCAGTAAGGTTGATGGTGTTCTGATAACTTTCCACTCCCAGCTGAAGATCTTCCACTCTTTCTTGAACAATTAATCGTCTGATGTGAAGTAGGAGAGATGCGATGAAGTTGTACTGTGTGTCTTGTTCAAAGTTGAGCAGCTTTCCTTGAACTTTTAGTAGATACATATCTTCAATGTCGTTCAGGTTCAAATCTGGGAAGTCTGCTTCACAAAACTTGTACTTCTTCTCGTCTGTTCTCTTGACGATGATTTCTTTCAAGAAGGCGTAGTTGAATTTCTTCTCTTCCACGATCTCCAGTATGGCAACGATACGAAGCGGTTGCTTCACATTCTCACTGGACTTGAGATGTAGTTGGTGGGTGTAGCTAAGGTTTCGTTTTTCCGGCCAGTGTTGAATACCGAGAAGAGCGTCCCTGTTGTATTGGACAACTGATTTGCAGTAGATTGGTGCGTGCTCTTCAATGTCTGGTAATTCATATAGGTCTTCCCTCTTTCAGCCTCTTCTTTTCATCCTCCAACCTTTCTGCTAACCCATCACGAACTCGTTGAAGTGTGACATCACAAAACTTCTGAATCTCATCGAACCTCATGAAACGAAGCTGATTCTTGCTGTTGAGGTAGATGACTCCAAATGCCGGTTGTTGTACGAGAGAGTATTGTGACATCCCGGTAATTTCAGGAATCAAGAGTTGTGGTTCAGTAAGGTTGATGGTGTTCTGATAACTTTCCACTCCCAGCTGAGGATCTTCCACTCTTTCTTGAACAATTAATCGTCTGATGTGAAGTAGGAGAGATGCGATGAAGTTGTACTATGTGTCTTGTTCAAAGTTGAGCAGCTTTCCTTGAACTTTTAGTAGATACATATCTTCAATGTCGTTCAGGTTCAAGCCTAGGAAGTCTGCTTCACAAAACTTGTACTTCTTCTCGTCTGTTCTCTTGACGATGATTTCTTTCAAGAAGGCGTAGTTGAATTTCTTCTCTTCCATGATCTCCAGTATGGCAATGATACGAAGCGGTTGCTTCACATTCTCACTGGACTTGAGATGTAGTCGGTGGGTGTAGCCAAGCTTTCGTTTTTCCGGCCAGTGTTGAATACCGAGAAGAGCGTCCCTGTTGTATTGGAAAACTGATTTGCAGTAGATTGGTGCGTGCTCTTCAATGTCTGGTAATTCATATAGGTCTTCCCTCTTTCAGCCTCTTCTTTTCATCCTCCAACCTTTCTGCTAACCCATCACGAACTCATTGAAGTGTAACATCACAAAACTTCTGAATCTCATCGAACCTCATGAAACGAAGCTGATTCTTGCTGTTGAGGTAGATGACTCCATATGCCAGTTGTTGTGCGAGAGAGTATTGTGACATCCCGGTAATTTCAGGAATCAAGAGTTGTGGTTCAGTAAGGTTGATGGTGTTATGATAACTTTCCATTCCCAGCTGAAGATCTTCCACTGTTTCTTGAACAATTAATCATCTGATGTGAAGTAGGAGAGATGCGATGAAGTTGTACTGTGTGTCTTGTTCAAAGTTGAGCAGCTTTCCTTGAACTTTTAGTAGATACATATCTTCGATGTCGTTCAGGTTCAAGCCTGGGAAGTCTGCTTCACAAAACTTGTACTTCTTCTCATCTGTTCTCTTGACGATGATTTCTTTCAAGAAGGCGTAGTTGAATTTCTTCTCTTCCACGATCTCCAGTATGGCAACGATACGAAGCGGTTGCTTCACAATCTCACTGGACTTGAGATGTAGTCGGTGGGTGTAGCCAAGCTTTCGTTTTTCCGGCCAGTGTTTAATACCGAGAAGCGCGTCCCTATTGTATTGGACAACTGATTTGCAGTAGATTGGTGCGTGCTCTTCAATGTCTGGTAATTCATATAGGTCTTCCCTCTTTCAGCCTCTTCTTTTCATCCTCCAACCTTTTTGCTAACCCATCACGAACTCGTTGAAGTGTGACATCACAAAACTTCTGAATCTCATCGAACCTCATGAAACGAAGCTGATTCTTGTTGTTGAGGTAGATGACTCCAAATGCCGGTTATTGTACGAGAGAGTATTGTGACATCCCGGTAATTTCAGGAATCAAGAGTTGTGGTTCAGTAAGGTTGATGGTGTTCTGATAAATTTCCACTCCCAGCTGAGGATCTTCCACTCTTTCTTGAACAAATAATCGTCTGATGTGAAGTAGGAGAGATGCGATGAAGTTGTACTGTGTGTCTTGTTCAAAGTTGAGCAGCTTTACTTGAACTTTTAGTAGATACATATCTTCAATGTCGTTCATGTTCAAATCTGGGAAGTCTGCTTCACAAAACTTGTACTTCTTCTCGTCTGTTCTCTTAACGATGATTTCTTTCAAGAAGGCGTAGTTGAATTTCTTCTCTTCCACGATCTCCAGTATGGCAACGATACGAAGCGGTTGCTTCACATTCTCACTGGAATTGAGATGTAGTCGGTGGGTGTAGCCAAGCTTTCGTTTTTCCGGCCAGTGTTGAATACCGAGAAGAGCGTCCCTGTTGTATTGGACAACTGATTTGCAGTAGATTGGTGCGTGATCTTCAATGTCTGGTAATTCATATTGGGCGGCTGGAATTGAAAGTGTGATTGAGGATGCATATCGTTCCTTGGAGGTCTCGTGTGCATGCTGAAGGTATTGGAAGTCGTTGTTGAAGAAGCGTCGGTAGGGGATCTTAGGTTTTTCTGGAAACCCAAGTAGAGGTAGTGGTTTTGTCCAGTCCGTGAAGTAAGGTTTCTTCGTTTCAGTATCGACATTCGATTCAGGGTTAAGCCAGTCGAACGAGCCAGATAAAGCACAGGCTATGTTCTCCATGTGGTAATCGAGTTCTACTTTGTTCCCGGATCTCTTTTTGAGAAAGTCCATTGCTTCACGATTAATCCGCTTCAGTTCAGTCTTTGACAACCTTTCAACTTGTAAACCTGACATAATACTCTGAGTCATCTGCAAAGTATTACCCGGCAATGGTTCGTCGGTCTCAAGCGGTGGTTGTGCTTTGATCATCGTTGTCAGCCAATCAGAGTCATGAGCTTCGTCCACATCTAGCCATGAGAATTGAGTAGTCTTTTTCTTCTGCTTCTTTGACTTTGAGGACTTCTTCTTCTCTTTTGGAGACGATGGACCGGTTTGAAATTCAGGAATTTCTGATTCGGGTATTGCTGTTTCTGGTTCTTCCTGAGTGTCAAACGGTTGAAGTATGAATGGTGCCTCTGATTGTGTCGGTCCGGAGCCGGATGCAGGAGCTCTTTGTTTGGAAGGAGGAGCCTTAGAAGTCTTGTGGGGCTGCTGTGATGAAGATGGTGCTTCTGACTTCTTTGACTTCTTGCTTTTCGGATCTGAGTCAGGATCATCATCTTTTCTTTGTCGTTTGTGTTTACCGGCAGCTTCCTTGCAAGATTCTTTTGAGGCAATGGCTTGAAGTGCCTCGAACATCGTTGATTCTTCAGGTGTCTTATCCTCCTTGTTTCTAAGCTTGACAGCTAACAGTGTTTGTAGTTGTTCAGTAGATAGGTCTTCCGGTGGTGGAGGATCCCTGTTAGTGCGAAGGTAAAATGGAGTTGACTCAAGCATTCTTTCAATGTTGTGCTTGATCCTGGTATTCAACTTAGAACGAATCGGCTCAATAAGCGCAGACACAGCCGGTTCAGTTATTGCAGCGAGATTGTCGTTGAGATATTCTGTTGTGTACTCTTTGATCATCCCGTCCATGTCGGCATGTAGAGCTTTGTTGACAAGTTCACTCGCATCCTGAAGATCTTTGACTTGTGAAGTCAAAGTTTTGACCTGTTGTGAGAGCAGTTGTACTTGGTCATGAAGATCTCCAGTTGGCTGTTGCGTCTCCTTCTTTTTCTTCTTTGCCAAATCAAGAGCTTTCTTGATCCGCTTTGATGCTGTCAAAGCTGCTTTGCCTCCCTTCTTCTTCTTGTCTGATTTGCCTTTGGGTGTTTTCTTTGCTGGTGGTGGTGGTGAGTGATGTGATGATGATGATGAAGATGATTTGTGCTCGGGTTCTGATGGAGGAGGTGAGGGATCCCTTGGAGGTGTTTCTTTTGGAGTCGGGGGATTCTTTGAAGATGAGTGCGGAGGACTGTTGATATATTGATCAGTGTCAATGAGGTCTTCGTCTTGATCGAGTCCACGAAGCAGTCTATCCGTCTCTTCCTTAGCTTTCCTCTTGATTTCCTCGTCTCTCTGAACTTTAGCAATGAATTCGGGTGTGATGTACTCTGTCTGCTCTTGCTCTTCCTCTGTAGCTTCTTCCATGACGATGTTCCCTTCAGTGTCACGTTGTTCGTTTTCGGTCTGAGGAACTATAGTGCTACTTGAGCCAGCCTCATGTACTGGAAGATTTTTCGGTGTTTGATGAGGTTGTGGATGTTGGAGATTGAGTAGTACAGCTGCCCTGAAATCTTTCTCTTCCTGCTTCTTTTCAGCCCTGGTGTCGACAATGATACTCTTCAGTTTACGTTTGTCAACCAGTGGCTCTGCAGTAGGTTCATCTTCTGCTTCGTCATCACGAGCAGCATCACTTGGTTCATTGATGGTAATTCCCGTGCCTTTTCTTTGTTCTTGCTCAGCAGTTTCCTTGCTTAATTGTTTAGTCAGTTCAAGCCCTGGAAACTCTTCTTCTTCATCAAGTTTTTCTTCTTGGTCATCTGGAGCCTTTGACCTTCTTACACAGTGTGCTTCGTCATCAGATTTGGAGCCGAACTCAGAGTCGGTTTCCGTTTCAGTTGATGAATCTGACGGTTCATCCTGAGGAATCTGCTTAGGTGCAGCTTTCCTTCTTGGTCTGGTGGGTGGCTTTTGAGCAGTCTTTGGTTGTGGGAGGTTGTAGTACTGCTCGTGCTACCGGATTTTGCACCCCTCTTGCTTCGGGTTCGGACAATAGATGCTGGTTCGTCTTCTTTCTCATTGAAGCCAACTCTCCCAGCCTTGAATGCCTTATCATAGATTTTGAAGTTCTGAGTTTTTCTGATTTCATCATCCAAGAAATGATCTGGGATTCTCATGCCTTTGGTTCTTGGAATGAACCTGATGGACTTGACAAATGAAATCTTTGGGTCTTCATTAAATATGTCTTTTGGTTCCGTCCTGTCGTGCATCCTCTTGATGAAGTCAGGGGTTTTCTCACATAAGTATGCTATGAGTAGTTTGGTGAACCTAATGAACGGGATCACGGTCCTGTCAGGATCAGTGTGAATGTGATGGAGCATGTCGCTCATTATTGGTGCAGCAAAGTTAATCGGTGTCATGGTCATCATTCCTCAGAATACTTGCATGTGTTCTACCCTTGGAAGCTCATGACCACTCCTTCTTCCTGAGATGGATCTGACAATCAGCATGTAGAAAGTTCTCCATGGTTGCGGCAGATATTTGACATTGAATTTTGAGAGAAGTGTGAGTGATTCATTGTCAGGAATATCGTATCCAAGATCAATGAAGTAGTCAAGGNCTTTTGAGGCAATGGCTTGAAGTGCCTCGAACATCGTTGATTCTTCAGGTGTGTTATCCTCCTTGTTTCGGAGCTTGACAACTAACAGGGTTTGCAGTTGTTTAGTAGATAGGTCTTCCGGTGGTGGAGGATCCCTGTTAGTGCGAAGGTAAAATGGAGTTGACTCAAGCATTCTTTCAATGTTGTGCTTGATCCTGGTATTCAACTTAGAACGAATTGGCTCAATAAGCGTAGACACAGCCGGTTCAGTTATTGCAGCGAGATTGTCGTTGAGATATTCTGTAGTGTACTCCTTGATCATCCCGTCCATGTCGGCATGTTAGCTTTGTCGACAAGTTCACTCGCATCCTGAAGATCTTTGACTTGTGAAGTCAAAGTTTTGACCTGTTGTGAGAGCAGTTGTACTTGGTCATGAAGATCTCTAGTTGGCTGTTGCGTCTCCTTCTTTTTCTTCTTAGCCAAATCAAGAGCTTTCTTGATCCGCTTTGATGCTATCAAAGCTGCTTTGCCTCCCTTCTTCTTGTCTGATTTGCCTTTGGGTGTTTTCTTTGCTGGTGGTGGTGGTGAGTGATGTGATGATGATGATGAAGATGATTTGTGCTCGGGTTCTGATGGAGGAGGTGAGGGATCCCTTGGAGGTGTTNAAGAGCTTTCTTGATCCGCTTTGATGCTGTCAAAGCTGCTTTGCCTCCCTTCTTCTTCTTGTCTGATTTGCCTTTGGGTGTTTTCTTTGCTGGTGGTGGTGGTGAGTGATGTGATGATGATGATGAAGATGATTTGTGCTCGGGTTCTGATGGAGGAGGTGAGGGATCCCTTGGAGGTGTTCCTTTTGAGGTTTGGGGATTCTTTGAAGATGAGTGCGGAGGACTGTTGATAAATTGGTCAGTTTCAATGAGGTCTTCGTCTTGATCGAGTCCACGAAGCAGTCTATCCGTCTCTTCCTTAGCTTTCCTCTTGATTTCCTCGTCTTTTTGAGCTTTAGCAATGAATTCGGGTGTGATGTACTCTGTCTGCTCTTGTTCTTCCTCTGTAGCTTCTTCCATGACGATGTTCCCTTCAGTGTCACGTTGTTCGTTTTCGGTCTGAGGAACTATAGTGCTACTTGAGCCAGCCTCATGTCCTGGAAGATTTGTCGATGTTTGATGAGGTTGTGGATGTTGGAGATTGAGTAGTACAGCTGCCCTGAATTCTTTTTCTTCCTGCTTCTTTTCTGCCCTGGTGTCGACAATGATACTCTTCAGTTTACGTTTGTCTACCAGTGGCTCTGCAGTAGGTTCATCTTCTGCTTCGTCATCACGAGCAGCATCACTTGGTTCATCGATGGAAATTCCCGTGCCTTTTCTTTGTTCTTGCTCAGCAGTTTCCTTGCTTAATTGTTTAGTCAGTTCAAGCCTGGAAACTCTTCTTCTTCATCAAGTTTTTCTTCTTGGTCATCTGGAGCCTTTGACCTTCTTACATAGTCTGCTTCGTCATCAGATTCGGAGCCGAACTCAGAGTCGGTTTCCGTTTCAGATGATGAAGCTGACGGTTCATCCTGAGGAATCTGCTTAGGTGCAGCTTTCCTTCTTGGTCTGGTGGGTGGCTTTTGAGCAGGCTTTGGTTGTTGGGAGGTTGTAGTACTGCTCGTGCTACCGGATTTGCCACCCCTCTTGCTTCGGGTTCGGACAATAGATGCTGGTTCATCTTCTTTCTCATTGAAGCCAACTCTCCCAGCCTTGAATGCTTTATCATAGATTTTGAAGTTCTGAGTTTTTCTGATTTCGTCATCCAAGAAATGATCTGGGATTCTCATGCCTTTGGTTCTTGGAATGAACCTGATGGACTTGACAAAGGAAATCTTTGGGTCTTCATTAAATATGTCTTTCGGTTCTGTCCTGTCGTGCATCCTCTTGATGAAGTCAGGGGTTTTCTCACAGAAGTATGCTATGAGTAGTTTGGTGAACCTAATGAACGGGATCACGGTCCTGTCACGATCAGTATGAATGTGATGGAGCATGTCGCTCATTATTGGTGCAGCAAAGTTAATCGGTGTCATGGTCATCATTCCCCAGAATACTTGCATGTGTTCTACCCTTGGATGCTCATGACCACTCCTTCTTCCTGAGATGGATCTGACAATCAGCATGTAGAAAGTTCTCCATGGTTGCGGCAGATATTTGACATTGAATTTTGAGAGAAGTGTGAGTGATTCATTATCAGGAATATCGTATCCAAGATCAATGAAGTAGTCAAGGATTTCCAGTTCAGTCAGCATCGGATGATATTCGTTGTAAGTTGGTAACATGAGAGCTTCACGAAGAGTATCATAATCAATGGTGTATTGTTGACGGTCCAGCATGACGGTAAAGGATTTGTCGTCCAAATTGGCCTTAGCAGTGTGCCAGAACTGATGGATGTAGAAGATTGGTACAGATGTGGATTTGGTGAGCAATGGCTTGCATGGATGAGCCAGAAGAATGTTCTTGACAATCTTGCATGTGTCATCAGGTATACTAAGTTTGTTGAAGTCGATGCGAAGATTGTTCTGATCTATGCCTACATTGTAGTCAGCAGGGAGGACTTCACCAAGTGCAAGTAGTGGGAGGTTCTGTTGTTGTGGAACTGATTCAGAGTGTTGAGCCATTTGTGTTCTGAAAGTGTCATGTCATGAAATCAAACATCCAGATACGTTAGTTATTAGTCCGAGTTCACGTTTGATATTCAAAGACATATATGTTGCAATCATGGTCCAGTTAATTAATATGTGACTAATGATGGTATTATTATTTAACATGTAACTTAGATGATATCTCATTTAATGCACATAAGTCTTTTGGTAACATGTATGATAACACAATTCAATCACAATATACATAACATTCTCACAATACACATATTTATGAGGATTCAAAGTTTTCGAAAAGTTACAATCACTTGAATACACAAAAATATGCAATACATGATCTCGAAAATATGACCAATAAAGTTCTCGAAAACTATCACTAATGAAGATCAAGATAACTTTTGTGCTGGAAAGATCTCGATAAATTTCCATAGGAAAGATCTCGATAAATTTACTGTTCCAAAAGTTCTCGATAATTCTTAGTAAAAGATCTCGATAACTTCATTTCATATTTTCTCGATAATTTATGAAAGATCTCGACATTTTCATTTTCTCGAAAACTTTATTGAGTTATTTCAAAATCTTCCAAGATTTTCTCGATAACGAAAAGATCTCGAAAATTTTGAAAGATCTCGAAAAAGTTTAGGAGAAAAGATCTCGATAAATTTTCTTGAAAAATTTTCTCGAAAAAATTCTTATACAAGAATTTTTCGAGATCATTGAAGTCGTACGTTTTTTAGAGAAATCTTTGAATCTTTTGAATGAAGCCTGTATGTTGAATGATAAGCATTAGTTAGGATCACACTTAGGCAACATATAAAAGATCTCGAAAAATAGCGAAGCCTAAAATTATCTAGAACATGATTAACAAGAGTTCATGTGATAAAACCACTTAATTACATCAATTAACACTTATTAGAACACATTCAAACAGTTTAATTAGACTCAAGGACACACAAATGAAAAGCCCCAAATTGAACATGAACCCTAATTATCTAGGACATGCATACTGATGAATTGGAACAATTAAAAAGCATAGGCATGTCATAAACACTTAAACAAACAAATCCCACCAATAATATACTCAAAAACATCACACAATCACAAAGCCCTAATTCGACATAAACCCTAATTATCGAAATCAATTTATACGTGAAAACTGTAATGATTAGGTGTTAGGGATATGATTAGGCAATGATAAAGTACAAAAGCCCTATGTTTTCATAATCACAAACACATTTTTCACGCAAAAATTAAGTTTTCGAAAACCCTAGTTCTACGAATCCAAATTACATGAAATCTAGCCATCTAAAACACGATTCGTTAAAAACCATTCATTAGAATGAGCTAAAGAACATGAATTTACTTACGGTTTGATGATCAAGAGGACGGATTGAGAGTTTGAATTATGGCCGTTTGATGTAAAGGTGTTTGTTTTTGGTTTTTGTCATTGTGAAATAAGAAAAAATGGGGGGGGGGTGTTTGTTTGTTTTAACTTTTTGAAAGTTTATTACAACTTGGCAAAATTAATCCCTGGACTACATGCAAAACCATATAACATGTCCTAATGAATTTATTTAATGGTTAAAGTTAACGACAGTTAATGGAAATGATATTAGGCAAACAAAGAAGTAAAAGTGAAGAAAGAAATGATACGAGATAACCTTTAACATCATAACTACAAAGAAATATGCACGTACACATGTTTGCACAAGATTTTAAATTTTGAAGAACATTTTCTCCCCATCAACACTTGGTGTGAAAATTTTGAAATTTTTTTTGAAAAACCAAAGTGTTGACGAAGATTGTGTACATGCAAATGAAAAACATAAGAAAATAAAATAAAATAAAGGTAAATAAAATGTAACATCTTTTTGGAATTTTATGAAGGATTTTTGATTTTGTATTTTGTTTTTGATAAATATTTACAAAGATAGTTTTGGTATTTGACTTGGTTAATTATTTTCAAGAAAAGATTTGAGATCATCCCGGGGGTAGTGGTTTTGTGAACAAGTCTGCCAGTTGATATTCTGTACCCACAAAATATAACTCAATTGTACCCTTTTCAACATGCTCCTTGATGAAGTGATAATGGAGATCAATGTGCTTAGACTTTGAATGCAGAACCGTGTTGCACGAAATCGCTATCGCACTTTTCGAGTCACATTACATCAGAATCTTGTTGAATAAGTAACCGTAGTCCATTAGTTGTGTACGCATCCAAATGACTTGTGCACAGTAGTCATACATGGCAACACATTCAGCTTCTGTTGACGATAGTGATGTGCAATCCTACTTCTTTGACTGCCAAGACACGAGTTTATCTCCTAGAAACTGCAAACCACCAGAAGTACTTTTGCGTGTATCCATACACCCTGCATGATCAGCGTCTGAAAAAGCTATTAGTTCAAAACCGGAATCCTTCGGATACCAGTGCCCCAAATTAATGGTTCCCTTTACGTATCGAAGGATTCTCTTAGCCTCATTGAGGTGACGTTCAGTTGGTGATATGTGCCTTTTTACACATATCTTTCCTTCCATTTTCCGAACCAAAACGTCCAAAAACACCTGAAAACGACCAAATAATGTCAAAAATATCTTTTGAGTGTGTTTTTAAGCATTTCAGGTGTAAAGGATTGAAAACAAACGAAAAACTAAGCAAAATTGCCAAATTGTCAAAAACAGTCCCTGAAGTTTCAGAAAATGGCAAAAATGGTCCCTGGGTTTTCAAAAGTGGAAAATTATCATTCAAAACCCTTGTACTATTCTAACTTGGCAAAATAAACCCTTTTTAGAAACTTTGGAATATTTACAATTCCAGTCCCTCAAAATCCAAAACTTACAATTTTGGTCCCCGGGTGTTTTAAAATGGAAAACTTTATTTATGGTCCTTGTGTTTTTGGTTCTTGGCATCATTGGTCCCTTGTGGCAACTTTGGGAAAGTTACATTTCAGCCCCTGGATTTTCAGAAATTGCATAATTGGTCCCTAAGCTTAGTTAATACACCAAATGGACCCTTGTGTTATTTATAAACCCAAAATAACCAAACCCATTAATAACCTTATAACTCTAAGCCCAAATCCTATCCTTTGGCCCATGTATCCTCACCAGGCCCAACCATAAACCCAAAAACGCCACCCCCGTTTTATAACTCAAGGGTCAAACCCCTTTGACCTTTCCCTCCTTCACCTCCCACTTGCCTGCAACAATTCAACCAACACTCCACCTCCATATCTCCAGCTCACCCTCCCCATACCATGTCTCCCTTGGCCTCCACAACATCCAAGATTCATTAAATGCTCTTTATATCTCCACAAGTTATCTAACTGCCAAAGAAGACTTTTCCCGCCAAAATCTAATTCAAGGGTCAAGATTATTTCAACTCATCCAATGGACAAGAATGGAAGTGGGAAAGAGAGAGGGGACGGAGAGAGTCCTTATAAGTCAAGAAAAGGCAGAAGAAAAAGAGAGAGCTAGCATATGTAGTTTAGTTTAGTAATGTAGATGTCGACTTAATGTAGTTTACATTTCCAGTCATTTTCTTTGCTTTCTAAATGTAATTTCATACATTTTAGTGTAATCTAAACCAGTTTTAATCATTAATTTCAACTTCCTAAGTCTTACTCAGTTTTCACTTATTGTACTCAAATTCTCATTTTACCTTAAGTCTTGTTATAGGTTATGTTTTATGGTTCTATAAGCTCATATGAGTCACTTAAAAGCTTTTATAAGTTTACTTTTGCATTCCACTCAGTTTCAGTTCAATAGGCAAAAATACTCAAAAATATGAATTAAATAGCTCATAAATCAAAATTCAGTGAGTATGAAGAATAAGAAAGGAGCAGGGTAAACAATTGATTGCCCTTGGGTTAGTAGCTTAGTGGGAAGCTATTAGGTGTGTTCATTGGCCTTGGTACTCAGTTGTTTGTCTGAATACAATTTGTAAGCCAAATTTCCAAATTTAGCTTTTTATTGTGTACTTTCTTATTAGTGGTTCTCTGTGTTTCTTTGAGTTCATTTAGCATATGTAGATGATAATATTGCTTCCTGTTACTTGTTGGTTCCTTAGAATTTCATGTTGCTAAGTTTTTAGATTTCACTGTTTAAGCAGATTATTAGTGATTATTAGTTTTTATTGTTATTATTAGTGTAATTGTGTTCATTTCAGCTTACTATGTTATTATTTGTGCTAATGTTGCAAGTTAAGAGATTATACCAGTGGAATTCTACAAAAATCAATAAAATCAGTGTTTAAAGGGTTGTTTGGATCAAGTGCTCTCTGTGTTATCCAGTGAGTTCTTGTTGTTGTTTTAAGTTGTGTTAAGTCTCTTTAGGTATATATAGTTCATATTAACATTAGAATCCAGTGTTCTTAAGAGTAAAGTCAAAATTAGCCTTAATCCTTAATACTAGTTCACTTTTAGAATTATAGGATTCAAGATCACTCATATTAGTTCACAAGTAGCTGTTAGTGTTTAAACTAGCCTTTGATTAGCTTAATACATCATATTAATTCAGTAGGGATCAATCAAGTTTCATATAAGTCAACTTAGCTAATTTTCTTAAAAAGTCAAATTGCATACTTAGCAGTTTTGTCCAAAATGGTAGAATTTCTCTAGGATTCAATTTTCACTTTCAGGTTCTAAACTTTTGGGAAATTCAACCTTTGTTGCTGATCTTTGTTGGACTATTTTTAGATTATTTTTAGAATTTTATTTAAGTGCTTATTTTCAAGCTTCTTTAAGCCTGTTTTCATGATATATGCCCTGTGCAGGGTATGTTTGGCTTTTGAGCCAGTTGTCATTAGCTTAATTCTTGTTGCATAGTGCATGTTAGCTTAAGCTTATTGCTGTTTTGAGAAGCTTTCTTGGTCATATACTTATGCTTGTGCTTATCTGCTCATTTCATGCTTATTTGTTTGCTTAATTTGTGCTCCATAACCATCACCACTGAGACCTCCACACTGAATCATCAGTGTGGACAAGCCAACTCCACAAGCTCTTGTAGAGCTTGCTTTTGGTCATAAGCTCATGATTATTGGTTTTATGGGAAGCTCACATAGCTGATTCATCAGTTCCAAGATCATTTTGGTCTTCCAAGCATTTGCCCCTAGCTTTTTCAAGCTCACAAAAACCCTGCAGGCCAGTTTGGTTTTCAGCCTTTCTTGGTTTTGCTTATTTGGCTTAAAAAGCTTATTCAGTGAGCTTATTGAGTTGATTTAGCTTATTCCAGTCTCATTTAACTTGTTTGTAGCTTATTCTATCCTTATTATTCAGCTTATAACCTTCTTTTAGCTTTTCAAGTTTTAAATTTTCATTTCAAGTTAAATAGCTTAACTGTTTTAGAAAAAGCTCCCACAGGGCTTATTTGGCAATTTCAATAAGTTTGTCTTTTCAAAAGTTAGTTAATTTTAGTGTTGAATTAGTTTTGTAAAGTTAAAATCCANCATTATAGCATAGTCAAACTCTAAAATCCAGTAGTCCTTTGATTGAAAGTCAAAATCTCATCTTAATCCATCATTCTCAGTCACTGTTGAGATTTTGAGTTCTATCATCATACATATTAGTTCATAAATTGTTAGTATAGCTTATTTTCACCATTTTGTAGCTTAATATCATGATCACAGTCATTTAGGAACAATCAAAATTCACAAAAGTCAATTCTTATTGTTTTCACTAAAAGTCAAATTTTCAGCAAATAAGTTTTTGAATTAACTAGTAGATTTTCTATAGGATTTAATACTGAGTTTCATCCCTTGTGCTTTTAGGAATAGAATATTTTGCTGCTTATCTTGTCTAGAGTATTTTTAGTTATTTTTGTTAGTTGGTTAATATGCTTATTTATTAGTTGCTATTTAGCTGTTTATCTTATAGTTGTCCTGTGCACAGCTTTTCTAGCATATTTCATCAGCTTGCACAATCTCCAATTGTTAGCCTTAGCTTGTGTGATTTGGTTTTTTGTAAAGCCCTCCTGGCCCTCTACTTGTGCTTGTGCTTAATATGTCCCCTGAGCTTTTTACAACTGCTTATTTTGGGTTTCAAAATGGACTCATCACACTCTCAACACTGATTCCTCAGTGTTAAGAGGCAACTTCACAAGCTCTTTTTGAGCTTGTGAGTGGGTCCTAGAATGAGATCTTGGGTTCTTTGAGAAGCCCTTAGGCTCAACTTGTGGGTTCCAGGCTTATTTTGAGCTTGGAAGCTTATTTGATAAGCTTAAGCAACTTCCTTAAGTGTTCCATCAGTCTGTTTGGACTGTGTGGATTTGCTTATTTCATTTGTTGGATCCAGCTTATTTTGTGCTTATAGCTTGTTTAATTTATTATTTTTAGTTTAATCTAAGTTTGTCTCAGTAGATTTTAGCTTATCTCATTTAAAGCTCCAGTCTTTTAGCTTTTTAGATAGGTTTTTGAAAGGATAAGTCCATTTTCACTTCTAAAAGCCCAACTGTTGGGATTTATAATTTGCACAAGCTTGTTTAAAGCTTTTCAGTAAATAGTGCTTTTCAAAAGTTGTTTAAAATCTGTTTTTAAGTATTTTGCAAACAGAAAAATTGAAAAATAAAATGTTTTGCAAAAGTGTAGGGAGCATGGGTCGAACCTGGGACCTCTAGGTTGCACACTCAAACCCAAGGGGTGCACCATCTGCCCTAAGCAAGTCTTAGTGTTTATTTCTTTTTACCTTTTATTTATACTTAAATTAGTTGTTTTAAGCTTATTTAACTTATAAGCTGATTTTTCAGCTTATAAGTAAGCTTGTTAACCCTTTTGTATTTTTCTTAGCTTAATAATAGTATAAGGTATTTTTATAAAAAGTTTTAGAATTATTACTTTTCATTTACTATTTATTATCATTTAAATTAGTATAATTAGTATTTAAATAGTTTTTAATTAATAATAATTAAATAAATAGCGTAATAAATATTTTTCTTTTTCCAATAATTTTCTTTTGTCATTAGGTTCGTAAAAATATAATTTTCATATCCGTAGGCTTTTTATTTCTTAAAACTCGCGTTTTATTTTGTACATTAACGTAGTTTTAATTTAACTTTCGCGTTTTTTAGATTTGTAAACGTTTCTAGCTAATTTCCTTTTACGTTCTAGTTGTCATAGCTTATTTAAGCTATTCCCTTTTATTCCTTAGTGTAAAATCATTCAAACCCCTTTCCCATTCAAAATCACCCGATCACAAATCCGTTTTAATACAATTCACACCTCACTGGGGAATAAACGACCCGGGAATATTCTATACTCCTTGGACACTTGCATTGAGCTCTTAGATAGTTGACTTTAGTTGACCAATTCCTTGGTTGACTTTTGTTGACCGTTTCTGGGCCAATCAANGGAATATTCTATACTCCTTGGACACTTGCATTGAGCTCTTAGATAGTTGACTTTAGTTGACCAAATCCTTGGTTGACTTTTGTTGACCGTTTCAGAGCCAATCAATTACCTAGAACATCCAACGGGCATGATACTATTTGGGTAATATTTGATCGCCTAACGAAATCAGCTCATTTCATTTCTATACGAGAAACGGATGATATGGAAACCCTTGCTAGGTTGTACCTCAAGGAGATAGTTTCCCGACATGGAGTGTCAATATCGATCATATCGGATCGTGATTCTCGTTTCATATAGAGATTTTAGCAATCTATGCAAAAGGCCTTACGTACTCAGATAGACATGAGTACGGCATATCATCCGCAAACCGACGGTCAAAGTGAAAGAACTATCTAAACACTCGAAGATATGCTTCATGCATGTGTGATAAATTTTAGAAAAGGATGGGAGAAACACTTACCGTTGATAGAATTCTGGTATAATAATAGTTATCACACTAGTATTAAGGCAGCACCGTATGAAGCACTTTATGGAAGAAAGTGCAGATCCCCTGTCTGCTGGGCCGAAGTTGGAGAAGTTCAACTTACGGGTCCAGAGATAATCCATGAGACTAATGAGAAAATAGTTCAAATCCGACAACGCTTACAAACCGCTAGGGATAGTCAAAAGAGTTATGCCGATGTAAGACGTAAGCCTTTAGAATTTTAAGTCAGAGACAAGGTTATGTTGAAAGTTTCACCTAGGAAAGGTGTCTTTCATCTCGGAAAGCAAGGAAAGCTTAGTCCGAGATACATTGGACCATTTAAGGTTTTAGAACGAATTGGTCCAGTGGCATACCGACTTGAATTGCCGGATGAACTAAGTAATATACATGATACATTTCATGTCTCAAACCTTAAGAAGTGTTTATCAGTTGAATCACTCATCGTTCCTATGAAAGAGTTTCAATTGGATGATAAGCTCAATTTCACAGAGGAACCAGTCGAAATCATGGACCGAGAGGTCAAAAATCTAAAACATCACCGGATTCCTATCGTCAAGGTACGCTGGGACTCTGATAGACGACCAGAGTATTCTTGCGAACGAGAGGATCAAATCCATGCTAAATATCCCCATCTATTCACACCCTCACCCACTAACATTAAATAAATTTCGGGACGAGATTTTCTTTTAGGATGGGAGACTGTAGCAACCCACTAACTTCCCCTTAGGTTAGCAAAGCCATACTAACTTAACTTAGGCCCTCACTAAGCACAATCTAGGTTAGAAATGCCTATAGCTATTTCCCGAGTAAAATTTTTTCTTTACTAAACCACTATTGCCTATATAACCTCTAGACAAGCTCACGTATCCACCTATGCCAACCACTACTATGTTTACTTGATGTAAACATCCCGGTATGTCAAGTCTAGGTTGTAAACATAATTTCACTAAGTAAACTACCACTCTAGTACACTATACTTACCAGAAAACCCTAATTGCACCTATGTGTTTACGGTTAACTTTAAACCCTAATTGCTTATCTGAACTAGCTTGATAGTGTTCAAGGCTTAAGTATAAGTTACAATAGCAACTTTAGGTTATATTAGACTCCCTAGAACATAGTACAAGTCCCATAAGAACAAAACCCTAACTAGGACATAACTTCCTAGAAACTAGGTTTAACTTTCCCAAATCTTTACCATAAGCTACCACCACTTAGTATAAGCCTCCTAAGACTTAGTATTAGTCACTAAACACTTATAGGACCCTAAACTAGGCACTAAAGGCAAAACCCTAAATCTTTCTAGGCAAAACTAGGTTAAAACTAAACCTAAAACCTAAACCAAGCTACCTTAGCACCTCAAAACTAGTAACCAAACACCCTAGCACCTCCCTTATACCTAGCCAGCACCCTAGCACCTCCCTAGAACCCAAGAAAGGAGGTAGATCACCTCCTTGTCACCTCTTTCCCCCGCGGCTTCACCATTGCCACAACCGGCCTACACCAGCCCCCTAGCTAGTTATAGCTGGTCTTAGTCACCCTCTAGGTCTTCCACAACAACCCATAGCTTTGCTTACTCGACCTTCCCCCTCCTCGCCACCTCCTTCTCTTCTTTCTTGCTCGTTATCCCACGCACCCTATAAATAGCGACCCCCTCCCTTCCTTTCACTTCACACCTCCCTCTCTTCTCTATCACATACATTTCTGTAGTACTAGACCCTTAGAAGCCCGAGAGATCGAGTAGCAAAGCCCTTGCCCTTGTCGAGTTGAGTTTTTGGCCGAGAAACCCTAGATAGCCTCGTTACCCTTCCCACGACCTAGGTAAGCCTCACCTTTGAATCTAACAGCCTTAGTACTGACCTAGGACACCTAGAACATGCCTTAGAACCTTTAGGATAGCCTTGAACCTTTTCTTTTATAAGTTTTCATTTCGAAACCCTAATTTTTGAAAATTAGGAGTTTATGCGCTAAATCGTTTCATTATATGATATAATCTGAATTAGGAGACTTAGTTAAGTATATATTAACTAAACATAAGCTAGGAAACTTAATTATCTCATTAGAATACAATTTGCATGATAAAGGACTAGTTTTGCAATAGTTTTCATGCATAAGAGTATATATTGTAAATTTCTAAAAATATGAAGTCTAGGGACTATTTTTGACATTACTTACAAGTTACAAGTATACGGACTCTTTTTTCAAAGATCTAAAACCCTAGGATAAAAAGTAAAATAAATTATAAACTAAAAAGGACTAGTTTTGCAAATATTGTTAAGTTAAGGGTATAAAAGGTAAATATTGAAAGTTAGTATAGTTTAAGGACCATTTTTGCCATTTCTCTAAAGTATATAAGTATAGGGACTAAATTTGCAATAGTTAGAAAGTTATATGCTTAAATGTTATAAGTTTATAAGTATACGGTAGAAAGTGTAAATATATAAGCTTGAAGGGTATAAACGGACTATTTTCATATAAGTATAAAAACCTATTTTAATTTAGAAACATAACGCAATACTAGGGAGCTTCATATGAGGGGTATCATGTGGATATTTCGTTTTGACGAGTTTGCTGGGTTTACGATTTAAAGTGCCTTGGCTCTTCAAACGATTATTGCATGACCTCTGAATTATGATAGCCCGAATGGTGTTATGTTATAACTAAACCTAGTAACAACATAACTAAATAATAGGGAGCTTCATGTGAGGAGTTATATACTTCTGAATTATGATGGCCCGAACGGTATTATGTTGATAACATAATACAATAGTAGGGAGCTTCATGTGAGGAGTTATACTTCTGGATTAGGATGGCCCGAATGGTGTTATGTTATATTCAAAAACCTTAAGAGTGATTAGTTAAGAAAACCTAAACAAAGACTTGACATACACACACCTACACTACCCCCAGGATACGTGAGTGAGTTGTCTAAACCCCTACTTTACTTACCTTAAGACCCGGTGAGTTTTTATAGCCTCACTTTTAAATGCTTTACAACCCTGTGAAGGGGGATACATGCTTTAAACCGAATACAAGTCTTTTTCTTTGGTTGTTGCACGAGTAAACTATCTGCCATCATTACATAACTAAAATTCATGAATCTAATCATTTGGGATATTTTACCCAAGTGAACGCGAATATAGTTGATAGATCTATTGGAGTTTGACAACTCCCGTTGATACTACCTCTCACTGGAGGGTATCAATAAGTACTATATTTGAACCCTCTCTGAAGGATTAACTTTTGCAAAGTTATCCTTCCCGTCCCCTCATGGTTGGTCTGTAGACCCCATGACCCGGACTGTTAACGTGTAGTTCATGAACTTAGTGCAATATACCTTCTATCACTAACTTTTCCACACATAGGGTTTAAGATGAACCCTTTGGAACTTGTATTCACACCCTATCTACTTAAACCTATGACTCTCACTCAACCTTAGTGTTGACTTTTAAGCATGTTATCCTAGGTAACTAAACTCTTTAGGAACCCTGGCACGGAGAAGAACTGGACGTGAGGACGTCCGTAAAAGTTATCATTCATCAGTTTTTGCCTAAAACGTATCTTAGGGACCTCACTTTTGGTAAAAGTATATATTTTACTGTAAAAACTCTGATGAATAAATGAATGATAACACCTTTTTCAAAAACGTCTCTTTTCAAGTCGTTTTCTGTTATCTTGTCTTTGTTTCCATGAAGTAATACCCCAACTCTAAATCCGCTGCGATCTATGAAAAATGGGGGTGTTAGAAAATGATAGTTGGAAATGCTACAAACGCTCATAATGGAGGTAGTGTGATTGGGTGCTATAACTACCAAGGAATGGGTCATTTGGCTAATGCTTGTCCAAAACCAAGAATGAGGGGTTCAAATTTTTTCAAGAAAGCAATGGTATTGGCAAAGAAGGATTAAGTAGGAGGCACTCTGTCTAATGAGGAACACGACTTTCTATCAAACATACAACCAAATCAGAATTGTGGAGAATTGAATGCGTCAGTGATTATATTGGCCAACATTCAACAGATGTACGTCATTGACACTGAAGCTGTATCTAAATATGATATAGATGGCTTATCCGAGGTATTAAATCATGAAACCTGCAATATGAATGATATATTCTTTGTGTATTGTCATGACAGAGAGCATCCTGTACAAATTGAATCGGTTAATGGTTCACATGTGGATGATCAGCTTATCTTTGATGGTGAACCGGATGTCAATGTTAATCGAAACGAAGTTGAACAGCATGCGATCTCAAATGATCAGAATGATGATTTTATTGAGTCTTTAATGACAAACATGCAAATTGAGATTGCAAAATCTAATATGGTTAATAATGAAGCACAAGATGCTGATGCTTCATTAACCGTAGAGCTTGAGCAATATAAAGAACGCGTAAATTTTTTGGAAAAAGATTTTAACCGTGAAAAGGGTTTTGAAGTAGCTTTTTAGGATTCTCATGCACGTGAACAAAAACTGCATAAGATTCTTGATTAGCATGTTCAAATTGATAATTAGAAAATTTTTGCTCTTGAAAAGGAAAATACATATTTTAGAAACCAAATTGCATAGTAAAAAAAATGATTTCAACTTATAAACAAAACTTTAATGATTTCAAATAGAAATCAAAAGCAAAACAAGAAGAGTATGTTGACGAAATAATTGATTTGCAATACAAAATAAATGAGCTTCAAAATATCGTCTGTAAGACGGGCCAATCGATTAAAACGATTCATATGCTCAGTCATGAGCTAGCCCTGTACTTTGATGGTAACAATAAATTTGCACTTGGTTACAAAAATACTCCTTCCGTCCCAAAATTATACTTCTCTTTTGACTTTTTCGGTATTTCTTTCTCAACTTTGACTATAAATATTTTCGTTTGTGTTATACAATTTTTGATAAAAATTATACCAATGAAAATACCTTTAAAACTTAATCCGTTCATATATTTTGTATTAAGTATTATGTAATATAAACAAAAATGTTTAAAGGTCAAAGTTGAAAAGTAAAGACCGAAAAAGTCAAAAGGGGACAATAATTTTGGGAAGGAGGGAGTAAAAAGTTTCTCAAAATGGTTCTCAAACAACAACCCAAGATATATCATATTGTTTCTCTTTATGATTCTTCTATGTACGTATATATGTACGCAGATGAGGAATTGATTGAATATGCTGAATAGAGTCGATCAAAACCAAATAACATTGAAGTTCCATAAATTGATTATTTTAAACTTAACAAACTTTCTGAACAATTTTTTTAAAAAGATATTTTTTTGGGCGATTATTTGTATTAACACTTTTGTTAGCCAATAACATGTGAAACCCTTTTCGATCAGGATTAGTCGTATTTGTTATTTCTAAAAATGACATTTTCCAACTTCCTTGTACTGCTTTAAAGTTTTTGTCATTGACGGCTCTGCGACCGCTTTTGTCACTTTCTTCAGTCCTGAGGCTAAGACCATCATTATCACAGAATGCACAGAGCTTTTAGAACGACTGGATGAAAAGATCCTTTTCACTTCCCAGCCTTGATCATAGCACTTGAAGGAAATAGATGCATTTTTAAGTTTTATATCAGCCCTTCAAGCAAACCAGGACAAGTTGATTTCATTTTCGACAACATACTAGATGAGAGACCTCTTTCCATAATGGCATGCCTTGATAAACCGCTGATGATAATCCTAAACCCTACCGAAGAATAATCTGGCTCATCAACCACCACAACCGAGAAGATCATTGAGATTTCCACCCCAAACAGCATGATAGAATTACATTATGCAGAAAAAAGTCGCACATCAAACAAGCCAAACACCAGGTCAGCCGAAAAAGTTCTCTTTAAAGAATCTTTGGAGGATAAAGGCCAGCCCGCCACAAAAACGCCTAAAAGGAAGAGCAACCAATCAAATAAATGCAGAAATTATTGCTAGGTAGCTAATTAGTAATTAACAAGTTAAAGTACAATCATAAATCGGTGTTTCATTTGCAAAAAGTTACAAAGAAATTAAAGGATATGCAAGAAATTGTATATGTTGTAATGAAAAGCAAAGCTCCTCTAATCCGACCACATTTGAAGCTGCAATTGCATTCATCCCAATGAACCGACAGCTTTGAATATATGTAAGCCTCCATCTTTTTTACTAACATGATAAAAGCAACAACCGATAATTTGTAACTTAGTGTTAGTTATAATCTCTGTCTCTACGTAGGTACTATTATGTACACTTTTTGGTATCATAGTAAGTAAGTAATTTGGATTTTAACACATTATAACTAGATAATTTACATAACCTTACAAAGGTATGCACACTTTTCGTTTAACATTACCATCTTATATATATGTTTCTGCACGATTATGTGTTTATACCGACTAAAAATTTTGACCTATTATGTTGCTATTTCTTTTCTTTTTAGCGTGCAAAAAAAAAGGTAATTCTACTTGAAGTAATGCAATAACATTTAATCATTCTGGCCCATTGTATCATAACTACTATAGCCAGCAGTTGTGATGCATATTGTCATCCTGCTTTACATTTATTAAACTTAGAGATACAAGGATAAACACATGCTAACGGGCAGAGAACCCGATCAGATGTAGTAGAGCCCAGGTAAATCCGAGTGTTGTCCCTAAGAGCTGTTGTGAAAAAGATCAAAGTATATTATGTGGTAACAAGAGGTAAACGTTGATAAAAATGTTGAATAGAGAAGTATGCATTGATTTACAACTCGCACAATTGAATCAAGAGAAAGAAGGTATAAAGATAAAGAGGTAATCCAAGCTATTCAGGCAATTATTCCAGTTCATACACAACGTACAGTGGAATAAATATCACTAAAAATCATAGGGTAAAGTCATCCTAGTCTATCTTCCCTTCCTATCGCCTCCGAAACCACAGGCACTACCCTATGCTAGTAAGCGGAGGTTAGATATTTGGTTGAGTCATTAAGCCCCAAACCTAATAGATCACATTCAGTAGAGATCGCCCTCTCAGATCTAAGATCTCTCAAACTTCTTAAGTACCTCTACTTGTAAGGTGGTTCTATGGTCAATTCTCAAACAAGGCAGTATGGTCAGTTGTCATCCCTTCCATTTCCTCGCAATCTATCAGGCTAGTGTCCTATGGTCAATTCTTCTAGCCTACTAAATGGATTGAGGTATCAAATCAACCACATAAAGTTTAATAGATACAAACAAGCTTATAATACTACCGAAACTAGTGCAAATGAATGGACTAAGAAGATATCTCTACGAAGTAATAGAAAAAGAACAATTAACAGAAATGAACTTGAATTAATAAAATGTATTCATCGACTGATTATCGAAAAGCATAAGAGAATCCAAACTCGAATACAAATGATTAATGTAGACGAGAACATCTATCTTATGACTCCTAACTCCTTCGTCTTCTTCTGTGGTTGTTCTCCCCAAACCCTAGAAAGGTTTGGGAAAGGGGAGATGATCTTCAAGGTGAAAATTCGTCTGGTATTTATAGGCCAGGATGTTGCTACGGCGTAATGCCATAACTAGTTACGTCGTAGCTAACGTTATCTTCATACGATCTTATCCTTAGGCCTTGTTACGGCGTAGTTGGAGAGTTGGGTTACGCCGTAACCTTGCTACGTCGTAGATGAACAGTGGTGCTACGCCGTGTTGATATAAATAATGCATAAAAACGTTATTTATATTTTTTGATATTTCTATGTTTTGACGAACACAAAATGTAAAAACATTAAACGTAAAATTATTACGCAAACTAGTATTTAGTTACAAATATCATATTATCCAACAATATCACTTAAGGTATGAATAAACATATGTCTAATACATTTTATGATCAAAGGGATTTTTATTTAAGCACTACAAAGTTTATAAAATGATATAAACACTTATATATTTTTGAAAAACACTTTTGGTAATTAAAGAAAAATGTTTAATTCATAATAAATATATGAATTCAAATTTTTAACCAAAATCAGTTAATTTTTCACCAAATAAATTTTTCCCAGAAAAAGGCAAAGTTGCAGGCCATTATAGGAGGGCGGCCCCCTTAATTATAAGGGGCGGCCCCCTTAAATTTAAGGGGGCCGGCCACCAATTAAGGGGGCCGGCACGCTCCTGTTGTCAGAAACTTTTGCCTATAAATACAGGCTCAATCCTGGTATTTTTCCAAACCTTTTGCACTAAAATTTTCAGTCCCAATCCTTTCTAAACATCATTCTAAATCCTTTGATCATAAGATTATTAGTCTTTGTTTTAAGTGATCCAATCCTTTACCACTCAAAGTACAAGAGAAGAATACTCCTTCAACATCAAGTTAAGAAGTATTATAGATTAGTTTTGTATATTGTGTAAATCATTTGTAAAGTTGTGTTGTGCTTGTAATAAGTAGATCTAGGTGAAGTAGAAGTAGTGTTGTGAAGAAGAAGTAGTGAAGTAGTGAAGTAGTGAGAAGTAGTGAAGAAGTAGTGGTGTGTACAAGTAGTGTAGAAGTTGTGAAGAGTTGTGAGATTGGTTCTAGCTAGGATTAGAACTCGACATCTAGCTTTGTGTCGTTAAATTGGTGTAAGTGAAAGTTGTTTAAGGTTTTCTCCGCCATAAGGGAGCTTGTTGACATAGTGAAGAAAACTCTCGAGTAGGTAACTCGGGGAGTGGAGTAGGGCAAGGAAGGCGTCCTTGTAGCCGAACCACTATAAATCCTTTGTCTCGAGGTTAGATCTTTCCATCTCTAACTTATTGCTTAGCTTACTCACTATTATGCATGTGTTGATTTTACATAATTAGCTTACACCATTATTTTTTTTCATACCTTGATATAGTTGTTCATATTGTTCAAGACTTGAGTTCACATAAGATCGAATCAAAGTTTTAAGAGTAAACAAGGTTTTAAAACTAAACTAAGTTTTCAAAAACAAAACTTTTATAACAAACAATTGAATAAACTCGAATCAATACTTTGAAACCAAGTTTTATAAAATTAAAAAGACGTAAAACCATTCAACCCCCCCCCCCCTTCTAGTTTTCCACAATTGGTATCAGGAGGCACGTCAAACAAGGTTTTTAAAATATATTGTATTTTAAAACTTGAATCGATCTATGGAATCGGAAAAATATTTAGAAGGGCAATCTATGCAAAGACCACCACTATTTGAAAGTAATGGTTTTCTTTATTGGAAAAATATATTCGAAACTTATGTGAAATCAAAAGATCTTGATCTTTGGCATGTCATTACCTTTAGTGATTTTCCCCCTATTCAATATAATTTTAAAACTAAAAAGGATGAAATTGTATCTTTTGAAAAACAAAATGATGATTTAAAAAAGAAACTAGCAAAAAATAATGAGGCTAAAATG
>LBNU01030866.1:110029-151004 GCA_014162995.1 Artemisia annua | reverse complement strand
AAAATAGATTATGAGAAGGTCCAACCCTCTCCAAGGATGGAGAGGGCTATTTATATGTACATGGTGTTGCTTGCCTCTACTAGGCTGTGGATCGGGCTGACAGTGGGTAAAGACCCGACCCGACTCCACAAATACTAACTAATACTAATATACGTATTAACTACTATTATAAATGCTACGAGCTACACAATGCTTAATAGTACTTGGGGTGACCGAATCTTCTATAAGAAAAATCGTATTCCTAAAAATCTCCCCCTAAGGGAGGTCACCCCAGAAATTAAATCTTGAATTCTTGCATTGAGATCTTTGTAGATATTTTTGTAGCTCGCAGTTGTTGATTCTTCATTGATAAGAACTTTGTGCTTTCAGCAGCGGACTCAAGATGACTTGCTTGATGTGTAGGATGATCTTTGGCATTGCTTGTTGTTCATTATCCAAATTAGTAGCTTCGAGTCATCTTTGAGTGGAAGTGTCTCTTTGTGATGTTGTGATTGTCTTTGTGTAGTCATGCTCACACTTTTCTAGATTATGATCTTCTGCATAAGAGTTGTGGAAGCATAGTTGAAGCCCATTCCATGATCATGATTTCTTTAGATTTGATGTTGAAGTGTGAGCATGAGATGGTTGGTATGTGTAACACCCCCAAAAGTTGTCAATAACAGCGGAAGACTTAATAATGACAGCGGAAGACTTTCGGGGTATTACTTCAAGGATCATTGTCACAATCATAGAAAAAGACACAAGGGACTTATTAAAGTTTAGTTTTATTCAAAATACCGAATATTCATGACATTAAAGTATTACATAATTTAACAGCAAGTTTTATTTGAAATGTATTAAAACATTTATTTAAGTCCATGCGGTTCACATGCCCACTCCATGCCTTCATGGTCCTTCTTGCTTAATTCCTGAGATAAACATGCTAAAAGTCAACAAAAGTTGAGTGATATTCACAGGTTTGAAAATAAACAGTTGAACACAAGATATAGTCATTTATTGCAAATGTATGCAATCAAACAAGTTGAAAATAATTCAAATGTTATTGCATTAAGCTCATGACACACAACGATTTAACAGCCAATCATATTTAATAATATGACGTAACATAATAATATGCCCCCAAGATAGGTTTTTGCCAGTAACCTATGTCAGCAAAATAATGTGCGTATGGTAGTTTTCTCCAACGACCAAACGGGGATTGTCAGTCCCTAATAGATCTATCCACAGTTATTTACGTTCACCCTGCAAGTGATTAAGGTTCATGATCGAGGGTCTTTTGGCAATAGCTACTTAAGCAATAATAACGGTCAGCCGGTATATCAATACCAATAAAAGACTTGTGTTCGGTTTTGAGCATGTATCTCCCCACATAAAACAGTTAAAAAGTGGGCTATGAACTCACCTTAGTGGTACAGTAGATGTAGTGGTATCGTAAACTCAACGATGCTAGGCAACAGCTTCACACACAACCTAAAATATAATGCAAGTTTCAGTTGATAGTCTAAGTCCGGTTTTATCGCGAATACTAGTCATTTAGTTATGAACGAATCTCGTGTTTGTTTAAATGCCTAAAGTTCAAAAACAAAGTTATATATTTATATAACTTGTAAGTAAAATGATCGATGATCGATGTGAAGTCATTATTAATAAGTCAAGTTTGTAGCCGATAAGTCGTAATTGTAACTTATAAAGGAAATGAAATACACGTATCGTTAAAAGAAATAAATAATATATCGTTGTATCGTTAATTTAATTATAGTTACGAATTATATAACGTATTTATATAAGTTTAAATTTATAAAAGTTTTATATTAAATATGTGTATTTATATATAAAACATTAATATTATTTTTATAAAATAATATTTATAGAAAAATTCTCCAAGTTTTACCAAATTACACTTTTAACCCTAACGGTATAAGTTTTACACCGTTAGTCCAAAGTTAAATATTATTACATTTCTAGTCCACAAGCATCAAAATTTACATTTCTCACTTCCATGTTTCAATATTAACAGTTTCTAACTCATAAAAATAGTTTTGATAGCTTAGACCCTAAGTTTCCCATTTTGGCAGTTTTAGTCCCTAAGTTAAGCAATTTTGCAAACTTAGTCCAAAAATCACCAAATTAAAAGTTTAACATTTTTATTTTCTAAATAAGCTCAGGACATTCCAAAATAACTTATTTTAACAGCTTATTCTCTTAAAAATCACTTTTTACACTTATTGGGCCTTAACGAGACATGTTAAGGCCCATTAACGATTTTGATCCAATGGGCTTTCGAAAGGTTTGGGCCTGGACTTGCTCATTATTAGAGTATAAAAATGTTATGTAATAGCTTATAGGGTCAGCTTATCGAATAAGCTTAATGGGCTTATAAGCCCACGTTAACTTATAAAGTTTTATAGAAAACAGTTTTGGCTGATTCAAAAAGGGTCGAGCAAAAGGTCTAAACAAGTTCATGTGGTCGAATGAATTATGTCATCTGTTTGTTAACCAAGGTGTTAATGAGGTTGAGTCATAAAAAGACATGGTCATGTGTCGAATAAGACTTTTATGAGGCTAAAGTGATCGAGCAAAATTATGTTTGAAAACAGTTTAAGACTTAGAAAAATTCTAAGTCTTTTCCAAAATAACGAATGGGTCTAGGGACATGTAAACATGTCTAGTTAAGTGGTTAAATGTTATAATTACGTTTAAAACTTTGTACCTTCCATTTGTTAGTATATTAGAAAATTAATATGTCGAATAATATATATGGGTTACGTTTATATATTACGAATTAAATGAGCAAAGTAAATGTGCCAACAAATAAATAACGAAATGAAAATAGTGAAAAGAGTTTCCAGGTTCTCACCTCACCTCTAGGGTGGGGTAAAATGGTACGTATGGATCGTGTGAGGGTACGAGAGCTTCGTGGTTCACTTCACGTTCAACCAAAGGTTCAAGACGAGCTAATGTGGTACTTTTTGGATCACTTCTATGCCTTGTACGATGGGCAAAGGTTTGTCCCAAATTTGACTTGTAGTCTTCACGTAAAGAGCTATCTTTGGTACGTTTGTGTGTGCTATCAACATGAGTTGCATGGGAAGGTTTTATAGTGAGTGTGTGAGTGTATAGAAGTTGTGATGATATACACAAGGTTACAAAAAGCATGTGTTGGCTTGAAGTTGTGGTGTGGCACCTCTCTTGGCAACCAGTCGTAAACTAGCAACAAATGGAATGTTCACTATACATTCCTGACATTCTACTGTTCAAGTGAGTCAGTCTAGAGGCCATTGGGCACGTTGGGTGGTGCTAAGAAAAAATATGACACGTTTTATTGGTTTTTGGCTACATGATTTGGCTCGTTCACTTTGGACGTTTTTGAGTGGTAAATGGGTGAGATATAGAACGAGGTTTGTCACATTTGAAAGCTAGCTGGGTCATGAATCAAGTTATGTAAAAATATTGTGGTCTTGTGTGTCGAAAATAAAAGAAAAAGGGTGCGTTTGAGGCTTGGTCGCGACTGGCACACAAAGAACAAAAGAAAAGAAAAAATTTTAACTAAGGGTGTGTTTTGGGCTCACAAGCATGTTGGGCTGGTGGGCTTCGTCTGGCCTAGCAACAAGAAATGAAAAAGAATAACTAAGGGTCCGTTTGGTGTATTGTTGGGTTTTAGGCCCAATGGGTCACGGGGCCCACATAGCAAGTTTCAAGAGTCGGGTTACGATCTAATAATATTAGTGAGCGTTCTCGGGAATTTTCATAGGCTCGGGAAACATATAAATAGTATACGGTAAATAAACGAAACGTATATTATAAAATATAAACGTTTAAAATATATTCGCGATAATTAGACTATCTAGGTTTGTGTGCAAGCATCGTTCCTAGGCAAAAGATAAATCACAATTTACCGTTGTGATTTATATAACAAGTCATATATATATATAAAATTTGTCACTCGTAAAAATGGTAATTAATATAATGCGATACCTTATATTCATGTTTATTTATTTACTAATCGTACGGGAAATTACGAGAGGCTACAGTACATAACCCTTACAGTGAATTCCGTCTCGGAATTTCTGTTTAAGATAGTTGCCAAGGGTGTCTATGAAAAGAGATGTGGGTACTTGGTGCGAATCTGATCCTCGCGCTCCCAAGTGTACTCCGGTCCTCGTTTGGAATCCCAACGAACTTTTATAATAGGGATACGGTTTTGATTAAGTTGTTTAATTTCCCTATCCATGACTTCTACCGGTTCTTCGGTGAAAAGGAGTTTATCATCGAGTTGTAACTCTTTCAATGGAATAACCAAAGATTCGTTAGATAAACATTTCTTGAGGTTTGACACATGAAAGGTGTCGTGAATGCGACTAAGTTCTTCCGGTAGTTCGAGCTTATATGCCACGGATCCTATCCTTTCTAAGATCTTGAATGGACTGATGTATCTGGGGTTTAACTTTCCCCGCTTTCCGAATCGTATCATTCCTTTCCAAGGTGATACTTTTAACATAACTTTATCTCCGATCTAAAAATCCATGGATTTTCGCTTTAGGTCGGCGTAACTTTTCTGTCGGTCTCTAGCGTCCTGTAAGCGCTGTTTGATTTTGATAACCTTCTCGGTAGTCTCATGAAGTAGATCCGGTCCAGTGAGTTGTACTTCTCCAACTTCTGTCCAACAAACGGGTGATCTACACTTTCTACCATAAAGTGCTTCGAACGGTTCTGCCTTGATACTGGCATGATAACTGTTGTTATATGAGAATTCAACTAACGGTAAGTGTTTGTCCCAACCTTTTCCGAAGTCTATGACGCAAGCGCGTAGCATATCTTCTAATGTTTGAATTGTTCTTTCACTTTGACCATCGGTTTGTGGGTGATAAGATGTGCTCATATCCAGTTTCGTTCCTAAAGCTTTTTGCAAAGATCCCCAAAAATGAGACGTGAAACGACTATCACGATCTGAGATGATAGAAATTAGCACTCCATGCCGTGACAATATTTCCTTCAGATATATCTGAGCAAGTGTGTTCATCTCATTGGTTTCTTTAATTGGTAGGAAATGAGCAGATTTTGTAAGACGATCAACGATAACCCATATCGTATCGTAACCAGTAGGTGTTTTCAGGAGCTTGGTGATGAAGTCCATTGTAATACGTTCCCATTTCCACATCGGGAGTTCTGGTTGTACAAGTAGTCCTGACGGTTTCTGATATTCTGCCTTTACTCTCGAACATGTTAGACATTTACTGACGTACTCAGCGATGTCAGCCTTCATGTTCGGCCAACAATATAGTTTCTTAAGATCCTGGTACATTTTGTCGGAACCTGGATGTATGGAGTATTTTGATTTGTAAGACTCATGCATGATGAGGTCACGAATACCTCCAAAGAGTGGGATCCAGTTTCTTTCCTTGAAACAAAGCATTCCATTTGATCTTTTCACGAAACCATTATTGTTTTCGGGCATACCATAGATCCTTTCCTTTGGTCTATTTTCCTCCTTAAGAGCTTCGCTCTGGGCGGTAAGAATTTGTGCTGGGAGCGATGAACAAATAGTCATTCCTAACGATTTAACCCTGAGAGGTTTCAAGCGTTCCTTCCGGCTCAACGCGTCTGCTACTACATTAGCCTTTCCTAGGTGATAACGGATTTTACAGTCATAATTGCTAAGTAATTCTAACCAACGGCGTTGTCTCATGTTTAACTCCTTTTGGTCTAGAATGTGTTGAAGACTTTTGTGGTCAGTAAACACGGTACACCTAGTGCCGTATAAGTAGTGTCTCCATAACTTAAGAGCAAACACTACTGCTCCTAATTCCAAGTCATGAGTGGTGTAGTTTTCCTCATGTTTCTTCAGTTGTCGTGATGCATAAGCTATTACCTTGCTTCTTTGCATCAACACTGCTCCTAACCCGTGATACGAAGCGTCACAATACACTATGAAGTCTTCACTTCCTTCAGGTAGTGCTAATATTGGTGCCTCACAAAGCTTCCGTTTTAGTAGTTGGAAGGCAAATTCTTCCTTCTCTCCCCAGGTATACTTCTCGTTTTTCTGGGTTAACTTGGTTAAAGGCTTTGTGATCTTGGAAAAACCTTCGATGAACCGTCGGTAGTAACCTGCAAGACCTAAAAATTGTCGAATCTCCGTGGGACTTGTAGGAGATGTCCAACCTTTAACGGCCTCGATCTTTGCAGGGTCTACATGAATACCTCGACTATTAATGACATGTCCTAGAAATTGTATGGTGCGTATCCAAAAGTCGCATTCTGAGAACTTTGCGTACCACTCCTCTTTCTTGAGTAGTTCTAAGATAATCTTCAAGTGTTTGGCATGTTCCTCTTCGCTACGTGAGTAGATCAGAATGTTGTCGATGAACACTATCACAAACTTATCTAGATATGGCTTACATACTCGATTCATCAAGTCTATGAAAATTGCTGGTGCGTTTGTTAGACCAAATGGCATCACTTGAAACTCGTAATGTCCATAGCGTGTTCTGAATGCAGTTTTGGGAATATCTTCTTCCCGAACTCTCAGTTGATGTTATCCTGACCTTAAGTCAATTTTCGAGTACACACTCGATCCTTGTAATTGATCAAATAGGTCGTCGATTCTGGGTAAGGGGTACCAATTCTTTATCGTAAGTTTGTTCATCTCTCGGTAATCGATGCACATTCGGAAGGATCCATCCTTCTTTTTAACGAATAATACTAGGGCTCCCCAGGGTGATGAGCTTGGCCGAATAAAACCTTTATCGGACAACTCTTTTAATTGTTTCGATAGTTCGTTCATTTCAGATGGTGCTAACCTATAAGGTGCTCTAGCCACTGGTGTTGCCCCAGGTACTAGTTCAATCTGAAATTGTACTTGTCGGGTTGGTGGGAGACCGGGCAAATCTTCGAGAAATACTTCCGGAAAATCCTTAACAATAGGAACATTTTCGATTTGTTTTTCCGTTGACTTATTTTCTGTCACATGAATCATGAATACTTGACATCCTTTATTCAAGTATTTTACTACTCTAGCATATGAAATGGTTCCATAGCGATTTTTGCTTTTGTCCCCGTGGACAATGAGAGTTTCATCCTCAAGTGGGATGTGAACGGCTTTTTCGTCACCGTGAATTCTAGCGCGATGTTTGGATAACCAATCCATACCTATGATGGCGTCAAAACTCCCAAGTTCTACAGGCATTAAATCGATGGGAAAAGGTGTTTCTAATAGGGTCAGGGTACAATCTTTTATAACGGTGTTGGTGTCGATTAGATTCCCATTAGCCATTTCTATTTCGTAAGTGGTGTCTAGGTTAGAGGGAGTAGTATCAAGTAAAGGTGCGAAAGTCTCTGACACAAAACTTTTATCTGCGCCTGAATCAAATAATACTCTAGCATTATGATGATTTAGTAAGAACGTACCGGTGACAACGTCGGGTGCATTGCCGTCTCCAAGTACATATGCTCTAGCTCGAGCATTGTTCTGTCCGTTTCCTTTCGGGCAATTATTTCTGATGTGTCCTATCTCTCCACATCCATAGCAAGTAGGTGTCACAGGCAGCGTATTGCTTCCGGTAGCAGGGCTTCTACAGTTCTTTGCCATATGACCAACCTTTTGACATTTGTAGCACTTGATGGTACAAGTACCATCATGGTGCAGCTTGCATCGGTTACATTGTGGTTTGGAACCGTTGTAACCTTTGCTTTCTGTAGCAGCAAATGCCTTGTTGTTTTCTTGCCTTCGGTGAGTGTCGCGGTCCTTGTGGTACTGGTTGTTGTTGCGACTGTTGTTGTTGCGGTGGTGGTTGTTGTTGCCTTGATAATTGTTGCTGTTGTGATGGGTGGTTCTTTTGTCGTCCAGCTTCCTCTTGTGTTCATTGTACTTTACTTCCCGGTCCAATAGCTTCTGAGCTATTTCCATGGCGGCTTCCAAGGATGTAGGTTTAGATGAAGTAACATTTCCTTCAATACTCCGGGGAAGTCCTTCGATGTACTTTTCCAGAGTCTTTTCAAGGTCCAGTACCATGGATGGGCATAGTACCTTGAGTTCTTGGAACCTTCGGTTGTAGGTCCTTAGGTCAACTCCCTTTACTATTAACTCGTGGAACTCATCTTCCAGCTTCCTTATCTCTGAACGAGGACAATATTTTCTTAGTATCTTGGCCTTGAATTCAACCCAAGAAAGTTGATATGCTACTGTCGTTCCTAGTGTTTGCATAGTAGTATTCCACCAAGACAGGGCATATTGCATTAAGGTTACTGTTGCAAAGGTAACCTTATCATTCTCAATGCAGCCACTTCTTTGGAACACAGTTTCACTTCGCTCAAACCAGTGAGCTAACTCAGTTACTCCTTCTGTTCCCTTGAAGTATGTCGGTTGACATGCCATGAAGTCCTTGTAGGTACATCGGCGTGCTGCAGGTGCTGCTTGCACACCGGCGTTTCTATTGCGGGCTTGTGCTGCGGCTTGTTCAGCTAGAGCCGCATTGACACCATCTGTGATAGATTATTGGATTGCCTCAGGTGTCATTGTTGCTGCAGCTGCAGGAGCAGTCTATGCAGTTGCGGTTCTACTTCCTGGTCGGGCCATGCTTCTATTAACAATGAAGAAAGCATATATTCAGAATTTCTAAGGGTCAAGTTAGCATACTTCGAGAAATAAGAATCGATTATGGTCATAAAAGTAGGTTCAGGTTTTGGTCTAGGAAGTATATATAAAGTATGTGAGGATGTGATCAAACATGAAATTTATAAATCATTGTCTTTTGAAATACATCACTTATTAACACTTGTATGACATTGCTTCATAGAACATTAAACACAAGCTTCTTTATTAATGTGATGTTGGATATGCTAGTTTTGACAAGTCTCTTGATTTATGGTTTTCCTTGTGCATCATCCATGCGGCGTTTGAGCTCTTGGATCATGGTAGACATAGTCTCAATGGATTGATCCCTAGCTGCCTCTCTTGCCCGGGATTCCTGGATGGCATGTCTGAGAGCTATGTTCTGGGCACTGATTCTGCTAAGCTCACGATCGATGGATGTCATTATCGAGTCTAATGTAGTGCTAGCCGAGCACAATATTCCTATAAATTCCATTGACTCTCCAAACTGTGTACTTAGCTGCTCGATTGCAGTTTCCGTTGCTTGTTGATCGATTATCAGCTTGTCGACCTCACTTGCCAGAATTTCCACAAGTTCATTTGGGAAGTTGTTAAGTATAGTGGCAATGGCATCAAGCCTATCCTCATGTCGGACTAGCCTAGCTGCCAATAATGGAACGGTATGATGGATGGGTTCCCCAGTAATTGGAATGGTTCGGGATGTAGCACGGTAAGAACTTTCCCCAAGCTCTTTTGCCGTCGGGGCACCTTCTTGTGATCTCCAATAGTGCAGGATGGGTAATAAGAAAGACCATTTACGAGCGTCCACTCGCTTACGGTTCCTTCGGTTTCTACCTGTTTCATTTCGGGTACAAGGATTTGATACTGATGGTCGCACATGATAGGTCCTTCGGTGGTATGGCATAGGAGCACTATGAGACTTTCTTGGTGGAGGTATTGGTTGTGGATCGGTAGGTGTCAGAGGTACTGTGGTGATCTGCTGATAGAAGATAGCAGGTAGCACAGCTGGTGGTGGAGTACTTTGTTCTTCCGGAACTGTACTCTTAAGAGTTTCCTTTCCTTTGGAACACTGAGAAACCTTTCCACCAGAGACTGGTTCATAAGGTTGATGTTGCCTAATTTGTCTGTTTCTGCGAATAAGACCAGGTGCTATCGGAGAAGTCTCCGAGTCAGATGCTAAGTCAATTGGGGTAGGGTTGGAAGTCATGGTAATGTAATAATCCCGATTAGTAAATACAAGTCATTAGTATAAACATAAACATGATAATGTTACAAGAAGTTGATAATATATTCAAATCCGTTATTGCATTAAGCTCATGACACACAACGATTTAACAGCCAATCATATTTAATAATATGACGTAAAATAATAATATGCCCCCAAGATAGGTTTTTGCCCGTAACCTATGTCAGCAAAATAATGTGCGTATGGTAGTTTTCTCCAACGACCAAACGGGGATTGGCAGTCCCTAATAGATCTATCCACAGTTATTTACGTTCACCCTGTAAGTGATTAAGGTTCATGATCGAGGGTCTTTTGGCAATAGCTACTTAAGCAATAATAACGGTCAGCCGGTATATCAATACCAATAAAAGACTTGTGTTCGATTTTTAAGCATGTTTCTTCCCACATAAAACAGTTAAAAAGTGGGCTATGAACTCACCTTAGTAGTACAGTAGATGTAGTGGTATCGTAAACTCAACGATGCTAGGCAACAGCTTCACACACAACCTAAAATATAATGCAAGTTTCAGTTGATAGTCTAAGTCCGGTTTTATCGCGAATACTAGTCATTTAGTTATGAACGAATCTCGTGTTTGTTTAAATGCCTAAAGTTCAAAAACAAAGTTATATATTTATATAACTTGTAAGTAAAATGATCGATGATCGATGTGAAGTCATTATTAATAAGTCAAGTTTGTAGCCGATAAGTCGTAATTGTAACTTATAAAGGAAATGAAATACACGTATCGTTAAAAGAAATAAATAATATATCGTTGTATCGTTAATTTAATTATAGTTACGAATTATATAACGTATTTATATAAGTTTAAATTTATAAAAGTTTTATATTAAATATGTGTATTTATATATAAAACATTAATATTATTTTTATAAAATAATATTTATAGAAAAATTTACACTTTTAACCCTAACGGTATAAGTTTTACACCGTTAGTCCAAAGTTAAATATTATTACATTTCTAGTCCAAAAGCATCAAAATTTACATTTCTCACTTCCATGTTTCAATATTAACAGGTTTTAACTCATAAAAACAGTTTTGACAGTTTAGACCCTAAGTTTCCCATTTTGGCAGTTTTAGTCCCTAAGTTAAGAAATTTTGCAAACTTAGTCCAAAAATCACCAAATTAAAAGTTTAACATTTTTATTTTCTAAATAAGCTCAGGACATTCCAAATAACTTATTTCAACAGCTTATTCTCTTATAAATCACTTTTTACACTTATTGGGCCTTAACGAGACATGTTAAGGGTCCATTAATGATTTTGATCCAATGGGCTTTCGAAAGGTTTGGGCCTGGACTTGGGCTCATTATTAGAGTATAAAAATGTTATGTAATAGCTTATAGGCTCAGCTTATCGAATAAGCTTAATGGGCTTATAAGCCCACGTTAACTTATAAAGTTTTATAGAAAACAGTTTTGGTTGATTCAAAAGGGGTCGAGCAAAAGGTCAAAACAAGTTCATGTGGTCGAATGAAATATGTCAACTATTTGTTAACCAAGGTGTTAATGAGGTTGCGTCATAAAAAGACATGGTCATGTGTCGAATAAGACTTTTACGAGGCTAAAGTGATCGAGTAAAATTATGTTTGGAAACAGTTTAAGACTTTGAAAAATTCTAAGTCTTTTCCAAAATAAAGAATGGGTCTAGGGACATGTAAACATGTCTAGTTAAGTGGTTAAATGTTATAATTACGTTTAAAACTTTGTACCTTCCATTTGTTAGTATATTAGACAATTAATATGTCGAATAATATATATGGGTCACGTTTATATATTACGAATTAAATGAGCAAAGTAAATGTGCCAACAAATAAATAACGAAATGAAAATAGTGAAAAGAGTTTCCAGGTTCTCACCTCACCTCTAGGGTGGGGTAAAATGGTACGTATGGATCGTGTGATGGTACGAGAGCTTCGTGGTTCACTTCACGTTCAACCAAAGGTTCAAGACGAGCTAATGTTGTACTTTTTGGATCACTTCTACGCCTTGTACGATGGGCAAAGGTTTGTCCCAAATTCGACTTGTAGTCTTCACGTAAAGAGCTATCTTTGGTACGTTTGTATGTGCTATCAATATGAGTTGCATGGGAAGGTTTTATAGTGAGTGTGTGAGTGTATAGAAGTTGTGATGATATACACAAGGTTACAAGAAGCATGTGTTGGCTTGAAGTTGTGGTGTGGCACCTCTCTTGGCAACCAATCGTACACTAGCAACAAATGGAATGTTCACTATACATTCCTGAAATTCTACTGTTCAAGTGAGTCAGTCTAGAGGCCATTGGGCACGTTGGGTGGTGCTAAGAAAACATATGACACGTTTTATTGGTTTTTGGCTACATGATTTGGCTCGTTCACTTTGGACGATTTTGAGTGGTAAATGGGTGAGATATAGAACGAGGTTTGTCACATTTGAAAGCTAGCTGGGTCATGAATCAAGTTATGTAAAAATATTGTGGTCTTGTGTGTCAAAAATAAAAGAAAAAGGGTGTGTTTGTGGCTTGGTCGCGACTGGCACACAAAGAACAAAAGAAAAGAAAAAAATTTAGCTAAGGGTGTGTTTTGGGCTCACAAGCCTGTTGGGCTGGTGGGCTTCGTCTGGCCCAGCAACAAGAAAAGAAAAAGAATAACTAAGGGTCCGTTTGGTGTATTGTTGGGTTTATAGGCCCAATGGGTCACGGGGGCCCACATAGCAAGTTTCAAGAGTCGGGTTACGATCCAATAATATTAGTGAGCGATCTCGGGAATTTTCATAGGCTCGGGAAACATATAAAGAGTATACGGTAAATAAACGAAACGTATATTATAAAATATGAACGTTTAAAATATATTCGCGATAATTAGACTATCTAGGTTTGTGTGCAAGCATCGTTCCTAGGCAAAAGATAAATCACAATTTACCATTGTGATTTATATAACAAGTCATATATATATAAAAAAAATTTGTCACTCGTAAAAATGGTAATTAATATAACGCGATACCTTATATTTATGTTTATTTATTTACTAATCATACGGGAAATTACAAGAGGCTACAGTATGAGCATGTGGAACTGGAGTGATGGTGGTGAAAGTGATAAGTTTGGTATGTTGAGCTGCACAAAACTTGGTTAGTAATAAACATACCAGCACTTACAAGTTTGGACTTCGAGATCGTCAACAGCATAGTGTGAAGACTTTCTCTAATCCTTACTAAGGCCATTCCTAATCGGATGCCCCCGAGAGGGCTTTCACTGAAATACCGAAGTACACCAACGATTAGGTGAGTCGCTGGAGATCACCCCACGACTGTAGACCATTTGGAACACCACCGCGAACACTAAGCGTAATCCACGAGAGATTACCGAAGTGACCTGCTGTCAGGGCTGTTTGATGTTGACCCTGGCAGGAGTTTCCACTCAATCACTGGGATATACATAAGTATATTCCCTCATAAGTGTTCTTGGCAGATTGCTATGATCTGCGTAGGACTCAAAATATTACAGCTGGTCTCCTTAATGTTGAACAACCAGTGTAGAGGTATCAAGTGTTCCTATGAGATTTTTTGATGCATCTCGTGGCTCTAGACTCGATAAGTGCATTTTGGTTATCCTATGCAGAGACTAGGGAGGGGTCTCCTGTTTCAATATCAACTAGCTCTAAGAGACAAGTCGATAGATTACACCGGTTCCCCGTGACAATGAAACAAGCTCTTTTAAGAGAACATGAGTGGCTGGAAGGTTTAGTGCAGTGCGTCACTGGGTCCATTACGTCTTTTCTTCAATACCGATGTTACCTTGGTAACAATCAGTAGCATATGAATTAAACCCAGTTTTTGCCCTAAGGTTGAATAATTGGAGGGCTATTTCTTTTCACCCTTTCTCATTTCATTTCTTTTTAATTCTTCAACCCCTTCAGTGCTTACCGAGGCTTCATTACTAGAACCTTGTTGGGTTTGTTCCAGTCCTAGCTCAATCTCAGTCGGCACTCTTCCCTTTCTCACTTTTCTCCTTTTTTTGCAAGCATTCCTAAGGACTTCTAATCTATCTATTGGATTGTCCCTGGGAAGATCCCTCCGGTTCTGGTAGATCATGGGAACATATACCTAACCCTACCATCCTTATAACTCCATGCATTAAATTAAAGTGGTCGGTCTTTTGGTATCTTTCCACAATCGCCATATAACTAAATCATTGAAAGTTCTCTCAAAGTGTTTATGATAAGGATATACATTTTGTTAACCCTTTGAGAGTTTTGTAACTTATAAAATGCTCCCCCTTAACATGTGCTCATAGGTTTTAGATAGAAATTTGCACATGTCGGGGTGAGTCGCACTTTTGAATTGATCTACTCTTAATAGAAATATACCCTAGGTAAACGTTTACGTTGCTTAGTTAAAGAGATTCATTATCAGCTTTTAGGTGATAACTAGCCCTAATAACTAACTTGAAGTTGTTAACATTCCTTGAAAAAGGAAGTTAGACTCGTCAAAGGATACATCTAAGAAGAGCTTCTCGAAACGGTACTTTCTACTTGGATAAATCCTTTTGAATTCAAACGTTTGTGTTTCGTCAATTCATGAGTCAGATCTGAGTCATAATCAATTCACGGTTTCTACTTGTTATTGTAAAAACACGTGAAAGACTCTTAGCCACTTGCTCCCCCTCAATATGTGCATATTGATTCATTCAATTTGAAAGTTTTTAAAACTTTAGCACATACGGGAAAGCGAACATTTGAGAACATTTATTCACCATTTATACACTTGCTCCCCCTCAATATGTGCTTTGATTATAACTCAAAAACTTCAAAAATTTTAGCACATATGGGAGAGCGAACCTTTGAGTCCAAAAACATCACGTTTATAATCAGATTTCATATTTAAATCACATTCTCTCCCCCGATCAAAAAAATTCAAATCTTTTGAGATTTTGTGATCCCAATTGATTTAAATGATTTTAGAAGAAAATTTGGAGAAAATGTGATAAAAGTTTCAACATTTACTAATTTTGAGACACTTTTTCACTGCTGCTGGTGCACAAAGTTTTCAAAGGTGCAGAAATTTTGAGCAAATACACTCCCCCTCAATTAATGACCCATTTTTAATTTAACGTGTTGTGGTCATTAAGTTGAGCGGCAAGGTATTTCTGAAAATTTAAGTCCAATAGCCACCTTGTAAACCACAAAAACTCTCTTGAAGAATCATAAGAGAGAGATTTTGGGATGAAAGAAGACTTCTCTTCTTTTTCTAGAAATGATGCACTGAAGCGTACAACATTTCGGAGGTGCACGGATGTAAAGTAATCCATGCCCGGATGAAATTCATCCGTTGTTAGGAACAACCGTCCTTTTGGCGACGTGTTTTCCTCATTTTGAAGCCCGGGTTGCTATCTGAAGTAATAGCAAACCATTATGACATGTTTAAGATGAAACTATTTTTGGTATTTTTATGTTTTTTCAGATTTTTATGGTTTTTCTAGGTTTTTATATTTTTCTTTTAGTTTTTAATGACTATGTACGAGGATATTTGAATCGAATCCATTACACATCATTATCCTCCTGAATACTTTTGAGTGACTCAGGATAGATACTCTTCATTCCAAGACGAGGAAGAATGAATTGAAACCGTTCTCTGGGAAGTGCTTTAGTGAAGATGTCAGCCAGCTGAAATTCTGTCCTCACAAAGTAAAGTTCCACGATTCCCTTTTCCACTTGTTCTCTGATGAAATGGTGTCGAATATCAATGTGCTTTGATCTTGAGTGCTGGACGTTGTTGCAGCAAAGAGCAATGGCACTTTTGTTGTCACAGTACATCGGAACTTTGTTGAATACAAAACCATAATCAGATAATTGAGACCTCATCCAAAGGATTTGAGCACAGCAAGATGATATGGCAATGTATTCAGCCTCAGTGGAGGAGATCAAGGTACTCATTTGCTTCTTTGATGACCAGGTAACAAGCTTGTCTCCTAGAAATTGAGCACCGCCCGACGTACTTCGACGAGTATCTTGACACCCTGCATGATCAGCATCAGAGTAGACAGTGAGAGCCATAGCCGTGTCTTTAGGGTACCAATGGCCCATGTGAATCGTCCCTTGCAGCTACCTGAAGACCCTTTTGACTGCTTCTAAGTGCTTTTTGGTAGGTTTGGATTGATTGCGAGAACACATGCAAACTGCAAATAAGAGATCTGGTCTACTAGCGGTGAGGTACATCAATGATCTGATCATGCTTCGGTAATTGGTTTGGTCAACTGGAGCCCCCTCAACATCCTCATCCAGTTTTGACCTCTCTATCATTGGGGTGTCAACAGAGTCACATGATTCAAATCCAAATTTCTTCAAGATTTCAGTAGCATACTTGGATTGATTGATGAAGATGCTGTGAGGATTTTGAGAGATTTGCAACCCTAAGAAGAATGACATTTGCCCCATCATGGACATTTGGAATTTTGTACTCATTTCTTGTGCAAACCGATCACACTCTAATGGATCTGAAGATGCGAAGATAATGTCATCCACATATATCTGAACGTGGAGTAGATGCTTGCCTGACTTTCTGGTGAACAATGTAGGATCAACCACACCCTTGGTGAATTTGTTGGCTAGAAGGAATTTGGATAGAGTATCGTACCAAGCTCTGGGTGCCTGTTTCAGTCCATAAAGTGCCTTTTTCAAGCGATAGACATGATTTGGGTATTCAAGATTAACAAACCCTTCTGGTTGGCTTACATATACTACCTCCTTTAAGTGACCATTAAGAAATGCAGTCTTCACATCCATTTGGTAGACAATCATATTCTGACTAGCTGTATTGGCAAGAAAGATACTGATGGCCTCAATTCTGGCTACTGGTGCGAACAATTCCTCAAAGTTAATGCCTTCTTCTTGTCTATATCCTTTGGCCACTAGACGAGCTTTGTTCTTCAGAACTTCACCATATTCGTCAAGCTTTACTTTGAAGATCCATTTGAGAGCGATAATCATAGCACAGTCGGGAGGAGGCACTAGTTCCCAAACATCAAGTCTGTCAAATTCATGGATTTCCTCTTGCATTGCGGTGAACCAGGATGTTTTAGTCAAAGCTTCTTTATAATCCTTTGGTTCGACTTTAGACAGTATGGAACTGACAAAGCACCACAAGGCATCTGTGGCAAGTTGTCTACGTGTAGATACAGGACGAGATGGATTGCCAATGATGTTGTCAATTGGGTGATCTTTTTTCCATTTCCTGATATGCTCATGAAGTTGATGATTGGGGACTGATGTAGCAGTGTTGGAATCTTCTGAAGAGGTTGCTACATTTGATGGATCAGGGGCAAATACGTTGACAAAAGGTTCATCAGATGATTGAGCAAAGGGATTTACTTCAAATGAATTTTCAGATGCTGCTCCTTGAGGATTTGAAGAAGGTTGATCGGTGTGTGAGGGTTGAGTATGGCTGGATGATGGAGCAGTTTGAATAAGAGAGATGGTGACGGAAGGCCCATTAGTAGGTTGAGGTTCATCATTAGCAGCAGCTTCAGGACCTATAACTTGTTGTTCTGGTTCGACTCTCTGTTGAGGCTCAAAATACTCATCATACATTGGATCAAATAATTTCTTCAAATCGTCACTAGTGGGTGGCACACACAAAGCATCAGTGGTGGAGGAAGGTACAAGTCCCGAACTAATTGGTCCAGGAGTCAAAAGATTAGATGCGGGTCCTGAACTGGAGTATTCAGGAGCCGTTTGCTCGGACAGCTCATCAAACGTGACATGGATAGTTTCCATGATTTGTCATGTTCTTTTGTTGTAGATTCGATAACCCTTCTTGTTTGGTGCATAGCCAACGAAAATTCCAATATCAGCTTTTGCCTTGAGCTTTCCCAAATCTTCACTATCGTTGGTTGGGTAACATAGTGCACCAAAAACTCGAAGAAATGAGAGATCAGGTTTTCTCTCGTGCACCAGCTCATAGGGAGTTTTGCTGTGAAGAGGATGAATCAGTGATCGGTTCTGAGTGTAACAAGCAGTTGCAATTGCCTCTCCCCAGAGGAACATAGGAGCTTTGGAGAATATCAGCATAGTTCGTGCAGCCTCTACAAGGGTACAGTTTCGTCTTTCAACAACTCCATTCTGCTGAGGTGTTCGAGGTATACTCCTTTGATGACTAATTCCAAGATCTTCATAGAATTGAGTAATTTGCTGATTAACAAACTCAGTTCCGTTATCTGTGCGGACGAATCTGACAGTTTTATTGAGTCCAACTTGCAGCTGCTTGATTAGTTTGATGATGATCTCAGGTGTCTCGTCCTTGGATCTGAGGAATTTAACCCACGTAAACCGAGAGTAGTCATCGACGATTACTAACACATATCTCTTTCCATAAATACTTTGCACTCTCATTGGACCACACAGATCCATATGAATGGTATGAAGAACTTCCATAATGGTGTTGATAGTTTTGGGTTTGTGAGATTGCTTCTTGCTTTTACCAAGCTGACAAGCGGAACAGAGATGATCTTTTTCATATTTCAGCCTGGGCATGCCTCGAACAAGATCTTTACGAGTGAGCTCATTGATGGTACCGAAGTTCAAGTGATTTAAACGACGATGCCACAACCATGACTTGTTCTTGGAAGCCTTAGATAGTAAACAAATTGGTGATGACCGCATCATATCTTCAATGGATATAGTGTAGAGGTTTGAGCTACGTCTGCCTTTCAGGAGATCCACACCATCCAATCTTCTAACATAACAAGTGTGTTTTCTGAATGCTACTTCTAGATCTGAGTTACAAAATTGACCAACGGAGAACAAATTGTGCCCAAGCCCTTCTACATAGTATACCCTAGAAATCACGTTGTTCCCAACCACATAGTCTCCATAACCCATTATTGCACCAAAATTCTCATTCCCGAATCAAACAGTCCCGATAAAATTTTTCACGAAATTTTTGAGCTGCGAGCGATCCCCAGTCATATGCTTTGAGCAGCCTGAGTCCAAATACCATAAGATGATTTGTACGACCTGCATTTGAAACAAGACAGATATGGATAACTGAAAGACGTGGATCCACAACTACAAATGGGATCCGATTGGTTAGCGCAAACATCATTAATTACAACAGAAGAGGAAGGTTCAATAGTATCCTTAATCTTATCATGACATGCAGGGGCACTAGACTTATGATTAACGCATTGTGATCCTATAGGAAAATCCTACCAGTTTCCTTCCAAATCCTAATATTAGAAGATCTAGGATTAGGCAATTTATCAAAGGGGTATTGATTTGCTTTTGAGAATTTTCTTCCAGTGGGTCTCCAATGATAGCCAATAGTAGAAAACTTACTTCCCGTTGCTTTCCAAACACGTTTTTCTCGTTTAAGATACACAGCATGACAAACAAGGGGTAATTTGGAAGCATTCAACAAGGTCTTAACACACTCATCATGATTACCAGAAATTAAATAGTCATTACAGATCTCACAAGTAGCATATGAATTCGAATTAATTACAGTACGCCTAGAGCTAATACTAGAATCAACACGATTCATGACATTCAGATCAGTCTTATTGTTCCTAATGTGGTCTTCTACTTTCATTCCTTGAGCCCTCCTAGCTGGCGAAGTCCTATCCTTCATTGTATTGCAACTAGGCTTTGACCCGCTAGCATTAGTGACAACATTTACTCCTGTAGAATTAATGATGGGAACGTTAGATCGTGGTCTTTCTGTTTGATTATTGGTATGAGGTGTGTTATGTTCAGATGATGTTAATGGTACATAAAAGGTAACACGCTTGTTCTTATCCTTTGAGGTTGGTTCATGAACCTTATCTCGCATGCAAACAGCTTTCGGGCATGTACCAATGGTATAATCTAAGAGTTCATATGATCTATTGGTGAGATAATAAGCATCAAGGACGGAATTATCAGCAGGTCTCACCATTCTAGCCTCATCAATGGTCTCACAAAGCATGTCAGGCAATCCTTAAGATACCTAAGGTACTCACATGCATTTCCTTTAGATATACTGTAACACCCCCAAAAGTTGTCAATAACAGCGGAAGACTTAATAATGACAGCGGAAGACTTTCGGGGTATTACTTCAAGGATCTTTGTCACAATCATAGAAAACGACACAAGGGACTTATTAAAGTTTAGTTTTTATTCAAAATAACGAATATTCATGACATTAAAATATTACATAATTTAACAACAAGTTTTATTTGGAATGTATTAAAACATTTATTTAAGTCTGTGCCGGTTTTCATACCCACTCCGTGCCTTCATGGTCCTTCTTGCTTAATTCCAGAGATAAACATACTAAAAGTCAACAAAAGTTGAGTGATATTCATAGGTTTCAAAATAAGCAGTTGAACACAAGATATAGTCATTTATTGCAAATGTATGCAATCAAATAAGTTGAAAATAATTCAAATCCGTTATTGCATTAAGCTCATGACAAACAACGATTTAACAGCCAATCATATTTAATAATATGACGTAACATAATAATATGCCCCCAAGATAGGTTTTTGCCAGTAACCTATGTCAGCAAAATAATGTGCGTATGGTAGTTTTCTCCAACGACCAAACGGGGATTGTCAGTCCCTAATAGATCTATCCACAGTTATTTACGTTCACCCTGCAAGTGATTAAGGTTCATGATCGAGGGTCTTTTGGCAATAGCTACTTAAGCAATAATAACGGTCAGCCGGTATATCAATACCAAATAAAACACTTGTGTTCGGTTTTGAGCATGTTTCTCCCCACATAAAACAGTTAAAAAGTGGGCTATGAACTCACCTTAGTGGTACAGCAGATGTAGTAGTATCGTAAACTCAACGATGTTAGGCAACGGCTTCACACACAACCTAAAAGATAATGCAAGTTTCAGTTGATAGTCTAAGTCCTGTTTTATTGCGAATACTAGTCATTTAGTTACGAACGAATCTCGTTTTTGTTTAAATGCTTAAAGTATAAAAACAAGGTTATATATCCATATAACTTTTAAGTAAAATGATCGATGACCGATGTAAAGTCATTTTTAATAAATCAAAGTTTATAGCCGATAAGTCGTAATTGTAACTTATAAAGAAAGACGAATAAACGTATCGCTAAAAGAAAGAAATAAATAATATCTCGTTATGTCGTTAATTTAATTATAGTTACGAATTATATAATGTATATTTATAAAAGTTTTATATTAAATATGTGTATTTATATATAAAACATTAATATTATTTTTATAAACTAATATTTACAGAAAAATCCTCCAAGTTTACCAATTGATACTTTTAAACCCTAACGATATAAGTTTTACACCGTTAGTCCAAAGTTAATTATTATTACATTTTAAGTCCAAAAGTATTACATTTACATTTTACAACTCTAAGTTTCATTTTTAACAGTTTGGAACTCAAGATTTCAAATTTTACAGTTTCTACCCAAAGTTTGCAAGTTTTGCATTTTTAGTCCTCAGTTATGAAAATTTTGCAAATTTAGTCCAATTTTCGCCAACTTCAAAACTTAGCTTTTTGACATGCTAAATAAGCTCAGGGTATTCAAAGTAGCTTATTTCAACTGCTTATTAACTTAAAAAGTGCTTTTCATGCTTATTGGGCCTTAACGAGCTACTTACAAGGCCCAATAACAATTTTTGATCCAATAAGCTTATGAAAGGTTTGGGCCTGGACTTGGGCTCAATTTTAGAGTATGAAAACATTATGAAATAGTTTATGGGACCAGCTTATTACAAAAGCTTATTGGGCTCTAAATAAGCCTACGTTATGTTATAAAATTTTATAGAAACTGATTTGGTCGCTACGAAAGGGGTCGGGCAAATGGCTTATACAATCTTATATGGTCAAACGAAATATGTCATTTGTTTGTTAACCAAGGTGTTAATGAGGTCGAGTCATAAAAAGTATAGGTCGTGTGTCTAGATAATTATTTACGGGGCCAAAGTGATCGGTCAAAACCAATATCAAAAATAGTTCCAACACTTAGAAAATATTCTAAGTGTTTTCATTTATACGAATGCGTCTAGCAACCTTCAAAACGTGTCGAATACATTATATAAATGTTGTTTTTAGTTTCAAATATTTATGTCACTTGATTATTAGTATATTAAACATATAGAATGTCGAATAAAAGTTATATGTCACGTTTATATATTACGAATAAAATGAGCAAAGTAAATGTGCCAACAAATAAATAACGAAATGAAAATAGTGAAAAGAGTTTCCAGGTTCTCACCTCACCTCTAGAGGTGGGGTAAAATGGTACTTATGGATCGTGTGAGGGTACGAGAGCTTCGTGGTTCACTTCACGTTCAACCAAGGGTTCACTTCACGACCAGTAGCATATGAATTGAACCCGGTGTCTGACCTATGGTTGATAAAATGGAGGGCTATTTCTTTTCACCCTTTTCATTCATTTTCTTTTTAATTCTTCAACCCCTTCTTTCTCCTTTCATTCTTTTCTCCTTTCGTTATATCATACCTAAGGACTTCTAATTTCTAACTATTGGTGTGTCCTTGGGTAGATCCCTCCGGTTTAGGCGGATCATAGGACGGTTTTTCCTATCCTTAGTCACCTTGTAACTCCATAACTATCCTATTGATGCCTTTAAACCAAATCATTGAAAATCTCTCAAAGTGTGTAAGAGTATAAAACCTTTTTGTTAACACTTTGAGGTTTTGGGTTTTATATGAAATACTCCCCCTCAACATATGCTCATGATTATTTTCAGAAATTTGCATATGTGGAAAGAGTTGGCACTTTTTGAATTGATCCACTCTTAATAGTTATGTACCCGAGGGACACGTTTACGTTGCTTAGTTAAAGGGATGCATTATCAGCTTTTTGGTGATAACTAGCCCTAATAACTAACTTGATGTTGTTAACATTCCTAAAAGGAAGTTAGACCCGTCAAAGTAAACAACTAAAAAGAGTTTCTCGAAACGGTACTTTCTAATTGGATAAATCCTTTCGAATTCAGACATTTGTTGTTTCGTCAATTCGTGGGTCAATTTTGAGTCGAGCTCGTACGAGATAAGACTTTTTGACATCATATTTTAATCACTTTCTTTTTCTCCCCCTCAAAAATAGCATATCAAATGTTGTTTTTGTAAACGTTTTTGATTAAAATATGCCTTTTTGAGTCTTATGGGGAGAGATCAACAAGATTTGAAGATTTAAGAACGATGTTTTAATTCAAGTACTCTCCCTCAACAAGTGATTACTTATTGAGGTGTAATACTTGTCTTTTGAGCAGATTTGAAAAATACTGAAAGGTTTGATTAAATCTACTCAAAAGTAAGAAGCTTTCGCTCCTTATATTAGGATTGTGGCACTGATGCGTACCACAGGGTCCTTCCATTACAGAGTGCGGGTTGTACACTGTTATGTGTGCACAAGCCTCAATAATTACAAATCAAACAATATTAGAAACATATTGAAATTTTTGTACCAGAAGTATGGGAGCGGAGCTAAGCATCGAAGACTGTGAACTTTGGATCAGGTCGGCGAAATGTCAAGACCGGAAACGATGGTCGAACACCAATATAGCTTTCCAACCTTCTGATCTGTTGTCGTCGATATAGCCTTTCTTCAATCGTATGGACAAAGTTTCTGATCATTCGGCGTCCATTAGCTTTCCACCTCGTTGGTCTTCCCTCTTTCAGCCTTTTCTTTTCATCCTCCAACCTTTCTGCTAGCCCATTACGAACTCGTTGAAGTGTGACATCACAAAACTTAGGAATCTCATCGAACCGCATGAAATGAATATTGTTTTTGCTGTTGAGGTATGTGATTCCAAATGCCGGTTGTTGTACGAGAGAGTATTGTGACATCCCAGTGATTTCAGGAATCAGGAGTTGTGGTTCAGTAAGGTTGATGGTGTTCTGATAACTTTCTACTCCCAGCTGAAGATCTTCCACCCTTTCTTGAACAATTAATCGTCTGATGTGAAGTAGGAGAGATGCGATGAAGTTGTACTGTGTGTCTTGTTCAAAGTTGAGTAGCTTTCCTTGAACTTTCAGTAGATACATATCTTCAATGTCGTTCAGGTTCAAATCAGGGAAGTCTGCTTCACAAAACTTGTACTTCTTCTCGTCTGTTCTCTTGACGATTATTTCTTTCATGAAGGCGTAGTTGAATTTCTTCTCTTCCAAGATCTCCAATACAGCAACAATACGCTGTGAGTTCTTCACATTTTCACTCGACTTTAGATGAAGTCTGTGTGTATAGCCGAGCCTTCGTCTTTCAGGCCAATGTTGAATTCCCAGAAGAGCGTCTTTGTTGTATTCGACAACTGATTTGCAGTAGATTGGTGCGAGCTCTTCAATGTCTGGCAATTCATATCGGGCAGCTGGAATAGACAGTGTGAGTGAAGATGCATATCGCTCCTTGGAGGTCTCATGGGCAGTCTGGAGGTATCGAAAGTCATTATTGAAGAAGCGTCTGAATGGGATCTTTGGTTTTTCTGGAAAGCCAAGTAGTGGTAGAGGTTTTGTCCAGTCGGTGAAGTAGGGTTTCTTCGTTTCAGTATCGACATTAGATTCAGGGTTAAGCCAGTCGAACGAGCCAGATAGTGCACAGGCTATGTTCTCCATGTGGTAGTCCAATTCAACCTTGTTTCCTGATCTTTTCTTGAGGAAATCCATGGCTTCACGATTGATCCGCTTTAGCTCAGACTTTGACAACCTTTCAACTTGAAGGCCCGACATAATACTCTGAGTCATCTGCAAAGTATTACCCGGTAGTGGTTCGTCAGCCTCAAGTGGTGGTTGTGCTTTGATCATTGTAGTCAGCCAATCAGAGTCACGAGCTTCGTCCACATTAAGCCAAGAGAATTGAGTTGTCTGTTGTTTCTGCTTCTTAGTCCTTGAAGACCTTTTCTTCTCTTTAGTTTTGGTAGTGTCAGATGGACCGGCTTGAAATGAAGGAATTTCTGATTCAGGTATCGCTGTTTCGTTTCCTTCCTGAGTATCTAGCTGTTGAAGCTCGAAGGGTTCCTCTGATTGCTTTGGTGCTGACCTGGATGCTGGAGTTCTTTGTCTGGAAGGAGGAGCCTTAGAGGTCTTGCGGGGCTGGTGAGATGAAGATGGTTTGTCTGACTTCCTTGATTTCTTGCTTTTCGGATCAGAGTCAGGGTCATCATCTTGCCTGGGTCGTTTGTGTTGTCCAGCATCCACTTTGCAAGATTCCTTTGAGGCAATAGCTTGAAGAGCCTCAAACATTGTTGCTTCATCAGGTGTTTTCTGCTCCTTGTTCCTCAATTTTGCAGCTAACAAGTCTCGAAGTTGTTCGATAGGAAGTTGTTCGGGTGTTGGTGGAGGCTTGTCAGTTTGGAGGTAGAATAGAGTAGATTGAAGCATTCTTTCAATGGTTTGTTTGATTCTGTTGTTCAACGTTGTGTGAATCGGCTCAATAAGTGAAGACACAGCCGGCTTGACAGTTGCAGCGAGATTATCATTCAGATATTCAGTTGTGTAATTCCGGATCATCTCGTCCATGTCAGCTTGTAGTAGCTTGTTAGCCAGCTCACTATTATCCTGGAGATCTTTGACTTGTGATGTCAAAGTCTTGACCTGTTTGGAGAGCTTTCGAACTTGGTCCTTTAGATCTCCGGATGGCTGTTGTGTCTGTTTCCTCTTCTTCCTTGCCAGATCTGGAGCTTTCTTGATCCGCTTTGATGCTGTCAAAGCTGCTTTGCCTCCCTTTTTCTTCTTTTCTGATTTGTCTTTGGGTATTTTCTTTGCTGGTGGTGGTGATGAGTGATGTGATGATGAAGATGAAGATGACTTGTGCTCGTGTTCTGATGGAGGAGGTGAGGGATCCCTTGGAGGTGAGTGCGGAGGACTGTTGATGAGTTCATCAGTGTCGAAGTGTTCTTCTTCTTGATCGAGTCCACGAAGCAATCTATCCGTCTCTTCTTTAGCTTTCCTCTGTATTTCCTCCTTCTTCTTAAGTTCGTCTTCAATCTGAACTTGAGCAACAAATTCTGGAGTGATGAGCTCAGTTTGTTCTTTTACAACATCTTCCTGTGTAGCTTCCGTCATTATTGTGTCATGTTGTACGGTTTCGGTTTGTGGAGCTACAGTGCTGCTTGAGCCAACCTCGAGTTCTTGAAGATTGAACGGTGTCTGATGAGGTTGTGGATGTTGAAGATTTAGAAGCATAGCTTCCCTGAGGTCTTTCTCCTCCTGCTTCTTTTCAGCCCTGGTGTCGACGATGATACTTTTGAGTTTCCGCTTGTCAACCAGTGGCTCTGCAGTTGGTTCATCTTCTGCTTCTTCATCATGTGCAGCATCACTTGGTTCATTGATGGCAATTCCCGTGCCTTTTCTTTGTTCTTTCTCTGCAGTTTCCTTGCTCAATTGTTTAGTCAGTGCAAGCCCTGGAAACTCTTCTTCTTCATCAAGTTTTTCTTCTTGGTCATCTGGAGCCCTTGACCTTCTTACATAGTCTGCTTCGTCATCAGATTCGGTGCCGAACTCAGAGTCGGTTTCCGTTTCGGATGATGAAGCTGACGGTTCATCCCGAGGAATCTGCTTCGGTGCAGCTTTCCTTTTTGGTCTGGTGGGTGGCTTTTGAGCAGGCTTTGGTTGTTTGGAGGTTGTAGTACTGCTCGAGCTACCAGATTTGGCACCCCTTCTGCTTCGAGTACGAACAATAGAAGCTGGTTCATCTTCTTTCTCCGTGACACCAACTTTCTCTTCCCTGAATGCTTTGTCGTAGATCTTGAAATTCTGAGTCTTTCTGATCTCATCATCCAAGAAGTGATCTGGAATTCTCATGCCTTTGGTTCTTGGAGTAAACTTAATAGATTTGACAAAGGAGATCTTTGGATCTTCATTCATTGCTTCTCTTGGTTCAGTCCTGTCTAGCAACCTCTTGAGGAATTCTGGTGTCTTCTCAATCAAGTATGCTATAAGTAGTTTGGTGAATCTGATGAAGGGTATCACTGTTCTATCACGATCCGTGTGAATGTGATGAAGCAGATCCCTCATTATTGGTGCTGCAAAGTTGATCGGAGTCATAGTCATCATTCCCCAAAATACTTGCATGTGTTCCAGCCTCGGATGCTCATGACCACTCCTTCTTCCTGAAATGGATCTGACAATCAGCATGTAGAAGGTTCTCCATGGTTGAGGCAGATATTTGACATTGAACTTTGACAGGAGTGTGAGTGATTCATTGTCAGGAATGTCATATCCAAGATCAATGAAGTAGTCCAGGATTTCCAGTTCAGACAGCATGGGATGATATTCATCATAAGTTGGTAGCATGAGTGCTGCACGAAGAGTATCGTAATCAATGTTGTATTCTTTGCGTTCCAGCTTGACAGTGAAAGATCTGTCGTCCAAGTTGGCCTTAGCAGAATGCCAGAACTGATGGATGTAGAAGGTTGGTACTGATGCTGATTTGGTGAGCAGTGGCTTGCAAGGATGAGCCAGAAGAATGTTCTTGACAATCTTGCATGTGTCATCTGGTATGCTCAGTTTGTTGAAGTCGATGCGAAGATTGTTCTGGTCAAACTTGACGTTGTAGTCTGAAGGGAGGAATTCACCAAGTGTAAGTAGTGGGAGGTTCTATTGTTGTGGAGCTGATTCAGATTGTTGAGCCATTTGTGTTCTGAAAGTGTCATGTCATGAAATCAAACATCCAGATACGTTAGTTATTAGTCCGAGTTCACGTTTGATAATCAAAGACATACTTGATGCAATCATGGTTTTTAGTTAATTAACGTCTGATTAATGACGGTATTATTATTTAACATGAAACTTTGATAATATTTCATTTAATGCATACAAGTTATATGGTGACATGTTAATTAACACTACACAATCACAAGTAAACTAACGTTCTCACAATATACATATACATGAGAATTTATTCATGATACAAGTTTTCGAAATTTTACAAACATATGAATACTCAATAAATATGATATACATGATCTCGACAATATGACCAACAAAGTTCTCGAAGAACTGTCACTAACAAAGATTTCGAAAACTTTTGTGCAAAAGATCTCGATAACTTTCCATTGAAAAGATCTCGATAATTCACTGTTCACAAAAGTTCTCGATAAATTCATAGCAAAAGATTTCGAAAACTTCTGTTCACATTTTCTCGATAATGTCTGAAAAGATCTCGAAACTATGTTTTCTCGAAAACTTTAATGAGATATTATTAAATCTTCCAAGATTTTCTCGAAAGAGAGAAGATCTCGAAAATTTTGAAAGATCTCGAAAAAATTTTTGAGAAAAGATTTCGAAAAATTTTCTCGAAAGAATTTTTCGAAATCTTTGAAGTCGTACGTTTTTGTGAGAATTTCTTGTATCTTTTGAATGAAGCCTGTATTTAGATTGATAAACAACTGTTAGAATCACAAATAGGCAACACATGAAAGATTTCGAAAGATAACGAGACTTAAGATTTATCTAGATCATGTTTGATGAGTAACCATGATTTGAAAACACTCAATAACATCAATTAACACTTAATAGAACATATGCTAGCAGTTTAATTAGACTCAACAACATTCAAACGAAAAGCCCTAATTTTGAACATGAACCCTAATTATCTAGAACATGCAAATGGACGATTTGGTACAATTAACAAGCATAGACATGTAATAGACACCCAAACAAACAAATCCCACCAATAATATCAACAAAAACATCACACATTCATCAAAAACCCAAATCGACTTAAACCCTAATTTTCAAAATCATTTCCTACGTGAAAACTGTTGTGATTAGGCAATAGGGATATGATTATATGACGTTTAAACACAAAAGCCCTATGATTTCTAACCCTAAAACACAATTATACGTAAGACTTGTGATTATCGAAAACCCTAGTTCTACAATTCTAAATTACACGAAATCTAGCCATTTAAAATCAAATTGTTTGAAAACCATATCTTAGAATAGCTTAAAGAACATGAATTCACTTACGGTTTAGAGATCAAGAACACGGATTAAGGGTTTGATTTTGAGCCGTGAGATGAAAGGGGGGTGTTTGTTTTTGGATTTTGATATTATGAAGAAATGAAAAACGGGGGGGGGGGGGGGTTTGTTTTGTTTAAACTTTTTGAAAGTTTTTAGCACATTGGCAAATTTGGTCCATTAACTACTAACTTAACCAAATAACATGTCCTAATGACTTAATTTAACAGTTAATTGTAACAACAGTTAATGGTAAGCTAATAAAGAAATAAAATGAAGAAAGAAGTGATACGAGATAACCTTTAATGTTCCACCATTGCAAAGAAACATCATAACATCAAAAAAATATGCAAGTACACATGTTTGCACAAGATTTCGAATTTTGAAGAACATTTTCTCCCCTCAACACTTGGTGTGAAAATATTGAAATTTNTAAAATCAAATTGTTTGAAAACCATATCTTAGAATAGCTTAAAGAACATGAATTCACTTACGGTTTAGAGATCAAGAACACGGATTAAGGGTTTGATTTTGAGCCGTGAGATGAAAGGGGGGTGTTTGTTTTTGGATTTTGATATTATGAAGAAATGAAAAACGAGGGGGGGGGGGTGTTTGTTTTGTTTAAACTTTTTGAAAGTTTTTAGCACATTGGCAAATTTGGTCCATTAACTACTAACTTAACCAAATAACATGTCCTAATGACTTAATTTAACAGTTAATTGTAACAACAGTTAATGGTAAGCTAATAAAGAAATAAAATGAAGAAAGAAGTGATACGAGATAACCTTTAATGTTCCACCATTGCAAAGAAACATCATAACATCAAAAAAATATGCAAGTACACATGTTTGCACAAGATTTCGAATTTTGAAGAACATTTTCTCCCCTCAACACTTGGTGTGAAAATATTGAAATTTTGATAAACCAAAGTGTTGACGAAGATTGTGTACGAGCAATTTAAAAATCATAAGAAATTGTAAAATCTTTTTGGATTTTTTGATTTTTTGATTTTGTATTTTGTTTTTGTAAATATTTACAAAGATAGTTTTGGTATTTGACTCGGTTAATTGTTTTCAAGAAAAGATTGAAGATCATCCGGAGTCAAACACCACATACAGATCCGGTGAACTAGTTCAGTAAACCTTCCCGGGGGTAGTGGTTTTGTGAACAAGTCTGCCAGTTGGTATTCTGTACCCACAAAATATAACTCAATTGTACCCTTTTCAACATGCTCATTGATGAAGTGATAACGGAGATCAATGTGCTTAGACTTAGAATGCAGAACCGGGTTGCACGAGATTGCTATCGCACTTTTCGAGTCACAGTACATCGGAATCTTGTAGAATAAGTAACCGTAGTCCATTAGTTGTGTACGCATCAAAATGACTTGTGCACAGCAGGCAGACATGGCAACATATTCAGCTTCTGTTGACGATAGTGATGTGCAATCCTGCTTCTTTGATTGCCAAGACACGAGTTTATCTCCTAGAAACTGCAAACCACCAGAAGTACTTTTGCGTGTATCCATACACCCTGCATGATCAGCGTCTGAAAAAGCCATTAGTTCAAAACCGGAATCCTTCGGATACCAGATCCCCAAATTAATGGTTCCCTTCACGTATCGAAGGATTCTCTTAGCCTCATTAAGGTGACGTTCAGTTGGACTGGACTGATAGCGAGAGCACATAAATACAGCAAATACGATATCCGGTCTACTAGCGGTGAGATACATCAGTGACCCAATAATACTTCGGTACTTTGTGGGGTCAACTGGTTTCCCATTTGGATCCGCATCTAACTTAGTTTTGTTAGCCATAGGAGTATTGTAAGTATCACAACTGGTCATTCCATGTTTCTTAATTATCTCAAGAGCGTATTTGGACTGATTTAGGAAAATTCCACGGGGTGACTGATGAACTTGAAGTCCCAAAAAGAACGTAAGTTCAGCCATCATTGACATTTCAAAATTTTGTTTCATTAATCTGGCAAAAGCGTTTGAGTACTTTTTGTTTGTAGAGCCAAAAATAATGTCATCGACGTATATTTGCACAATTAAAATATCTTCCCCGTGTTTTTGAATAAACAAAGTTGGATCTAGTAAACCTTTTGTAAAAGAATTAGCAAGTAAGATAGCAGTAAGTTTATCATACTACGCCCTGGGGGCTTGTTTGAGACCATAAAGAGCCTTCTTAAGTCGGTAGACATGATTAGGGTGCTCTGGGTCTACAAATCCCTCTGGCTGACTAACGTATACCTCCTCACGTAGTTTACTGTTCAGAAATGCAGTTTTCACATCCATTTGATAAACGACCATGTTTTTGTGAGCAGCGTATGCTAAGAATATTCGAACAGCTTCGAGTCTAGCCACTGGTGCAAAAGATTCCTCAAAGTCAATGCCTTCCTCTTGAGTATATCCTTTAGCTACCAAACGTGATTTGTTGCGAATAACATTGCCTTCTGCGTCCAACTTGTTTTTCCAAATCCATTTTAGCCTAATGACATAAAATCCATCCGGTCGTTCAACTAATTCCCAAACTTCAAGACGTTTGAATTGGTTGAATTCTTCTTGCATTGATTCAATCCAGTTGTCGTAAGTGAGAACAAACTGTTAGAGCATAAATGCAATGTTCGGCATCGGAATGAAGTTTTTGTCTAGTCATAACTGGAGCTGTTGGATGACCAATAATGTTGACAATTGGATGGTCACGAGTCCAATGATGTGTTGAAGGGTGAGGGTTATGAAACTGCTGCATATTAGTTGGTTCCAAGTTGCGTGTTGACGACTCAGCAATATCAGAAAGGTTCGGAGTCGGAGCAAACGGATTGAAGAACGCATTTGGATCATAATTTGCAGGTTCGGGTACTTGTTGTTGGTTCAGATCTTCAGTTGGGTTGTCGGTGTTGGAAGCGGTTTGTTCTTCTATTGTTGGTGATTCAGTCGGGGGTGCATCGGGTGTTACTATTGTAGTTGTAGTAACCGTTGTATCAGGTACTTGAATATTATCAGGTTGAGCAGCGGAACTAGTGGATACATCGGGTGCACGTGTCTCAAATGAATCATCGAACAAAGGAGAAAACAATGTTTCCAATTCTCGACGAGTTAGTGACAACGGTTCAGCTGAAGAATCTGGAAAGTTTAGACGGTTGGTTGCGGGTCCTAAGCTGTTTTGCTCAGAAGCCATTTCTGTGAGCTCATCGAAATTAGCATGGATAGTCTCCTGAATCTCTCTAGTACGACGGTTGTAGATTCTAAAACCTTTGGAGTTTTCACAATATCCAATGAAGATACCGACGTCAGCCTTTGCCTTAAGCTTTCCAAGATCATCACGATCATTATTCGGATAACAAAGAGATCCAAATACATGAAAGTGTTGTATGTTGGGCTTTCGTTTGTGAACAATTTCATACGGTGTGACTTTGTGACGTTTATTGATCATACAACGATTTTGGGTGTAACATGCGGTAGAGACGGCTTCTGCCCAAAGATAATCTGGTAATTGAGCATTAATGAGCATCGTTCGTGCGGCTTCCACTAACGTCCTGTTGCGTCTTTCGACCACTCCATTTTGTTCGGGAGTCCGTGCAATTGATGTTTGATGTTCAATTCCAACTTTCTCAAAGTATGCACGAAGAGTTTGATTCTTGAATTCAGTTCCATTATCTGTTCTTACAATTCTTACTGTGTTGCGAAGTTGAACCTGAATTTTCGTGAGAAAGGTGATTATCATTGATGGAGCTTGATCTTTGCTTCGAAGAAAGTAGACCCAAGTCCATTTGGAGAAGTCATTGACTGTCACAAGTATGTATCGTTTCCCATTAATCGTTTGTACTCGCATTGGACCACATAAATCCATATGAAGAAGTTGAAGAACATGATCAGTGCTTGGTTCTGGTTTGGTGGTGAGGTGTGCACGTTTGCTCTTTCCTTGTTCACAAGCGGGACATAGGTGATCTTTTGTATATCGTAACCTTGGAAGACCGTCAACTAGTTTATGGCGAGCAAGATCAGTCATAGTTCGGAAGTTGAGATGTGACATGCGTTGGTGCCATAACCAGGATTTTGTCGATTCAGCCTTTGAAAGTAGACAAATGGGAGAGGAAGCGGTCATGTCAGACATTGAGATTGTATAAAGACTGTTTCCACGTTTGCCGGACATGAGATCATTTCCTTGTAGATCACGAACAAAGCATGTTTTCTCCCTGAATGCAACTTCCAGATCACCATCACAAAATTGACCAATTGAAAATAGATTGTGACCAAGGCCTTCAACATAATAAACACGACTAATTTCGATATTCCCACTGACATAGTCCCCATAGCTCATAATTGCGGCGAAATGATCATTCCCGAATCTGACAGTACCAATGAACTTTGAGACAAAGTTTTAGGCAGTTGAGATTGCGCTTCTCATGTGTCGGGAGCATCGCTATCAACAATCAGAGAACAAATCTTGCACACACCTGAAAAGCCATCAGGTGTCAAAAACTGGCCTGGTCACTTATGGGGAAGTTCATGCATGTTGGCCCCATTCAGCATAACAGCAGCTCCAATCTCCATGTCATCATAATTAATTGCTTAGCCATGAAAGATGTTTCATTTGCATTCCGTGTTGCTGCGGCTTCATCTTGAGAGCAAGAGTAATGCTCTTTGTGATACTTGCTTCCTTGAGTTCTCGGTGATGGACATGCAGTTGCCAAGTGACCTATTCCATTGCAGTTATAGCATCTGATGACTGTATTCCCTGATTCAGTATTCCCTGTGTCAACAATCTTTGCCTTTCTCTGAGGGACACCACCATTGTTCCTGAATCCTCCATTGTTGTAAAACCATTTTCCAGAATTAGAGTTACCCATATTACCACCCGATCCAAATCTATTACTGTTGCGATTCTGAATCTCAACGCGACCATCGTGAATGACAGCTTGATTCCTTGTATTTGAAGATGAACGAAGTCGATTGTTGGACTTGTTTGAGAATTTGCTGAAAGCCTTGGAAATGAGTGCAATTCCTTGGTTGAGACTGTTGAAGTCCTCATCATCATCGTCATCATTAGCAGTGAGTGGTGTAGACAAGGTGTCATTGTTGTCATAAGATGCAAATTGATTTGCAAGAGGGTGCGATGAAGAATCATAAGATGAATACGGATATGGATTGTTGTGATAAGCCTGTTCTGGATGATAAACATTGTGTTGTAATGGTGGAGCCGGAACATGTGATTGAGCAACAAGCGCCAAAGAGTTTGTAGGTGGGGGCTGTGAATAGTTTCCTCTGAGAGCGCGATCATTGTCAACTTCACGTTGATGATGTTTCAGATAGTCATACAACAAACCATATGGTGTTTCATGAAGGTTTCGGGCTTGTCGAACAAATGTCACATACTTCTGCCAATCAGGACCAAGACATCCTAAGAACTTCGTGTTGACAGCAATCTTTGGTAAGATGATGTTGTGTATATCGAGGTCATTAATGATGTTAGTGAAGCGGTGATAGTATGACTCAAGTGATTCCATTGGCTCAATCATGAAATGTGTGTATTCCATGTAAAGTTTTGACTCCATGTCCTCCTGATTCAACTGAGTTCCTTCCATTAGGAGATGAACATGTTACCACATTGCCTTAGCAGTTTTCTGAGCATCAACACTGCGAAAGATGGGATTAGGTATGCCTTGAAGAATGTAGATCATGGCATATTCATCAGCTTCTTTGTGAAGTAGTTGTTCAGCAGTAAGTTGAGCATCAGTGTAGGGTCTGTATGATTCCGGTACGGGTGGATTAGCATTAGGATCACCAGGTACATGGGTAGTTGATGAGGCCGTTCTAGCAAGGTGCAAAGCACGAACCTCGAGTCGTAGTCCCAACGAGGGTTGAATGGATCTTGTCAGCTCAAAATTGTGAGTTATGTGAAGTGAATGAGTTTAAAGATTGAGATTTGGTTTTTAACTACACTATGAGAAAACTTTAATATTTAATAACAACTTAGAAACTGAGAACATGTTTAAGAGAAATAGAATTAAGAACACAAGAAAACATTAAACTAGATTAAACTAAGAGAAATGAAATTGAAATTGTAAATAATAAAAGAAAGTAATAAAGTAAATATTTTTGATGTTTTGTATTTTTGATGAACGAAAATGATTAAGTACAACGATAAAAGAAATAAAAGAAAAGTTAAACAAAATATAAGTAAGAAAAGCTTAACAAGAAAGTAAAATTGTTTTTGGTTTTTAAATTTAATTGACAAAAGAAAGTAACTAATTAAAAGAAGAAAAATATAAAGCTTTAAAAGATTTAATGAACTAAGTCGAAAAGAAAGTAAACTAAGTTAAAAAGATTTTTAGAAAAATTCGACAGAGTGTCGTTTCGATTTTAAAGAAATAGAACTTCACTCGATGAAACGATGAAGTAATGAAAAGCCTAGCTCGGCTTATAAAGCTAATGAGAATGGAAAATAAGAAAACGAAACTCGACTCAAAAGAAAACTTGGACTTGCTAAATGTTTACAAGCAACTACTGAACTTTGCAAAATTCTAGACTCATACTCGCAATTTGGTCACAAGTCCAAACTCGCAAAAAAAAGTTTTCATACTCGCTAGAAATAGAAGCTTATACTCGCTAATAATCAGCTATTCATACTCGCAAAAACAAGATACCAAACTCGCAAGAAATCCTGTTGCCAAGATGAAACTCGCAACAATGAAAGCTTACTCGCAATATTAATGAAACCCCATACTCGCAAGAAGTAAGAACTCGATACTCGCTAAACAAAATGGTCCTTACTCGCAATCAAACTCGCAAGAAAAACTTGATACTCGCAAACTTGAAAAACCAAACTCGCAAACAAAACCCTAACACCAAACTCGCAAAAACATGAAAATGAAAGCTGGGACAATTTTTTATGTTAACTAAATACCATAGACTAATTAAAACATATAAAAACCTTTGTAAAGAACTAGTTTAAGAAACCAATAAGATGATGTATAAGCTTAACGCCCCACAAATAAGCACTACCCCATGATTTTTTATCTTATTCGAACCAAAATACATGCAAAGGTGGTAAGGTTTTGTAAAAGCTTTTATAAATGATAAAGATTATGTAAACAAAGATTGACAATAAACTCAAAACTTGTAAAGATTAAGAAGAAAGATTAAGATGAAGCGTTAAATAAGCTAAAGAAAAATATTAAGACAAGAAATATAAACTTGCACTAAAAATAAAACCTTACACTTAATAAAAACTAAAACTTACTAACACCTACTAGCTTCAAAATGAAGCCACCCATGGGGTATTTATCTTGCTAGGGGGATTTCAAGTTTGACATCGTGTACATTTTACCCCCTAGACTTTGATACTTCATGAAAGCTAGACATAAACTTCTATTACAACACTACTAAACGTTCTAAAAATTAAATATAAGTCCTTGTAACTTGAGGTAGCGTGTTGACGTGCTTTCCAAAGGTCTTCGAAGACTTAAAAGTGATCACTTGCTCGAATTTGTGAAGCTTATCTTGATAATTTTCTTTGAACTTCGATTAAGTGTCTCTTTTATTTTCTTGAGCCTTTAAGAAATAACTATGTCGTCACGGGCTTTTCTTAGGCAAATTTCATCTTTGGCTTCACTTTAAGACTCTTTTCCACATCTCGTGCTCGTTTAAGGCTTTTTGGTTGATTTTGATGTCGTTTTTGCAATATCCTTTCCTGCACAGTCACAAACACAAAAACACGATATCTTTGGCGTTTAACGTTAGTTTTTGGTCTTTTAAGGTCTGAAAATGGTGAATGAAAGGTATGTGAATAAGCACATACCAAAATCCCCCAGACTAAGGTATTGCGTGTCCTCACGCAATGTAATCACGTCACGCTTTAGAGATAAATAATTTCACACCTTTCTTTACTAACTTTGAAAAGTAGCAAAACGTTCAAGAGAGATACGAAATCATTTATTCCCTAAAACGCCCTGGTTTTCCATTTTTTTAACTATATACATCTTATATTACACTACTTTAGCGTATGACGGTGTGCTTGACTTTCATTATCTTTCAATAACGATTAAGGGTCATAGAGTAAGAACACGAATCATAGAAAAGTGACCGATTGGATAAAATTCATCGTCCCTGATTTTTCACAAGCCCCCAAACTAAGCGTAAAAACGGATCATTGTTTAATTACAAATTAGATGCTAACGCTACCCATGGAAGTTCCTCGTGTACCTCTTGCTCCCATTTTCCTATTTTTCTATCTCATTATTTTATTTTTGTGAGAGAAATGAATTTCTTCATAAGCATCTCGTTTCATAGTTTTTAGTCCGATAAAGATACCAAATCAAGACACTAAGTAGTTATCGATCTTCTCTTAAGAAGGTTTGCTCGAGAAATGTGGTCCACATCAAGGATATTGGATACATACAAAGACTTTGGAATACATCAAAATAGACATAAGTTTGACAGTACCTTCACGTGCACCTCATGCGCCCGATCTAGGATCATTCGCATGCACCTCACGTGCTACCAACTTTAGTCTTAACACTTAAACTCATAATCCATAAATCTTCAACATACATCCTTATTCTTTCTTTTAATNCCTTATTTATTTATTTATTTAATTATTATTTTTTTTTGCCTTTGCTTGCCTTAGTAACTTTTCAACTCCGAACCTTCACGGTTTCAATCCAAGACCTACCGCCAACTGATAGGGTTAGAATGTAGGATCCAAGGTCCGATCTCAATCCGTCTTAAAGCACTTTAGCTCTTATGAATACCGGGCTTTAGAGTAGCTCCGAAACCACATGCGTACTACGCAATACAACGAAATACAATACAACTCAACTGGCGTGTATCCTTGATGTGTACCCAATTTTTCAAGCAAAGATTCTCTCAAGAAGACCAAGAACTACTCATCGGCTAAACATAATATCTTTAATTATTTAGCACAGATATGGGTGAAGCAATTTTGTGGGAACAAAAAGACATGAGTACCTTCGATGAGCTTTAAAGAGATCCAACTACTCTATGCTTAGCATCTAACTTCTAAAGAAACTCTATCATTTCTCGTTCTTCGCAAATTTAAAATCCCCAATAATGAGATCCGCGAATGTTTAGCCGATAATCAAGCCACGCATATATAAAGTCAAGTATGGGAGCCGACAAAATAGTAGCTCCTTGTGTACAAAACTAGCAAAAGCTTTTGTGATCATCAATGGTTAAGGGAACAAGCTAGGGCTCAACATGCCCGGATCAAGTCAAAATTTTTATTCTCACTCTTACCTAGTAGGAAAGTCAAAACACGGTGTTAAAACTTTTATTCTATTTTTGCATGATCTTTAATTTTTTGCATTTTTTTCTTTGAAATTTTACAAATTTTTTCAATTTTTGTGGTTTTTTGAGGAAAAACGGGGTTGCGTAAGTAAACAGCAATGGTGAAAGTGCTAGGTCAATCAAATCGAAGATTCACCCCCCCAGACTAAAGATAAACATTGTCCTCAATGTTTAAAAAGGTAAGGGTAATCCTAACAATAAATCTAAGGCCGTTTATTAAGTATGCCAAAGATACCGTTAGTCGATAAGATTTTGGATATATTGATTTCCAAGCAAGCATCAATACATGGGACTCGAGTGGAGATGAGACGAACCACGAGCACGAGAGTCGTCATGAATCGAGGAAATCCTGCACAAACACAAACAACCAAGCAAACACAAGATTGGAAGAGGTCGCCCTCCTCGCGTTACTTATTAGAAACTAAAAAGCATAGATGGATAAGCATGGGGTGCCTCCCACGAAGCGCTTTGTTTTTGGTCACCGAGTCACTTAGCTTGACTCGATCCCCGAATTAGTTGTCCTTGGGGAAAGTCTGGAGATCCGGGACAACCAAAGATGGTATGTCCCCTCCAAAGTAATGTTTCAAACGATGACCGTTTACCTTAAGATTTGGCCCATTTGGTTGAGAAAGTTCAATTGTGCCCTATGGAAAAACTTGGGCAACGGTAAACGGTCCAGACCAACGGGACTTAAGTTTTCCAGAAAATATTTTTAACCTTGAGTTAAAAAGCAAAACTTGATCACCGACATTAAAAACACGATTTTTGATTTTTGAATCATGAATCCGTTTGGTTTTCTCCTTATAAATCAAAGAATTTTCATAAGCTTGATCACGGAGTTCATTCAATTCATTCAACTGGATTTTTCGGTGATCACCCGCGGTTTTTAAATCATAATTCACATGTTTAAGGGCCCAGTAGGCTCGGTGCCCTAGCTTGATCACATCTCCGAATGATTTGGTGATCACATGTTTCGGCCTCTTTACCATGGACACATCTCCGAATGATTTGGTCGGCACAAACTTTGAACAAATAAGGGTCGTCCCAAAAATATTGTTTGACATCTTTGAAAAATTTCTTTTTAGCCTGGGTTGACATCCCTTTTCTGATGAAATTCCCCGCATGGTAGTTTGCAAAATCGGCAAACCATGGGGTACTAGAATCACAAAGTGACACGCTCTCAAGTGTCTCGAGAGGAAATGATTCATTAATATCCTTTTTCTCGAGAACACCTTGATGAGGATTTTCAAGACGGGACAAATGGTCAGCGGCTAGGTTTTCTGCTCCTTTCTTGTCGCGGATCTCGACATTAAATTCTTGGAGCAAAAGAACCCATCGCATTAATCTGGACTTGGCATCTTGTTTGGTTATCAGGTATTTGAGGGCTGAATGGTCCGTATACACTATGCATTTCTTTAAAAGCAGATATGGTTGAAATTTTTCAAAAGCATAAATTACTGCCAACATCTCTTTTTCAGTTGTGGTGTAATGAAATTGTGCATTGTTCATTGTTTTTCTTGCACAGTGTATAGGCTGAAAATATTTGTCCTTGCGTTGCCCCAGGACCGCCCCGATTGCATAGTCACTTGCATCGCGCATTAACTCAAAGGGCAAATCCCAGTCGGGGGCAACTAAAATAGGAGCCTCCGTTAATTTCTTTTTAAGGGTATTAAATGCATCAATGCACTCATTGGTGAAGATGAACGGGGCATCCTTTTCCAAAAGGTGGGTCAAAGGTCGGGCTATTTTCGAAAAGTCTTGTATAAAACGTCTGTAAAAGCGAGCATGACCGAGGAAACTTCGAATTCCCTTGACGGTCGTGGGATGAGGTAGTTTTGCGATAACATCAACTTTCGCTCTATCCACCTCAATCCCGGCTTTTGAGATTTTATGGCCGAGGACTATACCCTCTTTAACCATAAAGTGACACTTCTCCCAATTCAGAACCAAATTAGTTTCTTCACAACGTTGGAGCATTTGTTCTAAATGGGAGAGACAAGACGAGAACGAATCACCATACACAGAAAAATCATCCATAAAAACTTCCATGGTCCTCCCGATCATGTTTTGAAAAATAGCAGTCATACACCTCTGGAACGTGCCTGGGGCATTGCATAAGCCAAAGGGCATACGTCGGTAGGCAAACGTCCCATAAGGGTAAGTAAAAGTGGTTTTCTCTTGATTGGGAGGATCGATGGGTATTTGAAAATAGCCAGAAAAACCATCAAGAAAACAATAGAACTCATTTCCTGCCAGTCGTTCAAGCATTTGGTCCATGAATGGAAGTGGAAAATGGTCCTTTCGAGTAGCCTCATTGAGCTTTCGGTAGTCGATACACACTCTCCAACCGGTAACGAGACGTGTGGGAATAATCTCATTATCATCATTCGTCACGACAGTAATACCACCCTTCTTTGGCACACAATGAACCGGGCTAACTCATGAGCTATCAGAAATGGGGTAAATCATCCCAGCGTCGAGTAGTTTGATAACTTCATTTTTGATTACTTCATGGATTTTGGGGTTAACCCGTCGTTGTTGTTGGACGGACGACTTAGAATTGTTTTCAAGTAGAATCTTGTGGGTGCAAAAACGAGGGTCTATGCCTTTGATGTCGGAAATACGCCAAGCGATGGCATTTTTGTGCTTCTTAAGCATATCAACGAGACGGTTCTTCTCCTCATCTTGAAGGTGTTTAGAGATAATGATGGGAAATTTGCCGGTTCCTTCCAAGAAAGCGTATTCAAGATGAGGAGGTAAATCTTTAAGCTCGAGTTCTGGAGGCTTTTCGTTAGATGGCTCGACCTTTTTGACTTCTTCAACATAAAGTTTCTTCGGAGGGAGAGGTGAAAAGGGATCTTCATTCAAAAGTTTTTCAAGCA
>LBNU01030866.1:91678-105585 GCA_014162995.1 Artemisia annua | reverse complement strand
TTTGGTTGTAACCTTGGTTTTGATAACCTTGGTTATTTTGAGGATAACGGTTTTGATAAGTTTGCACGGGCGGAAATCCAGGTGGCCCATTTGGTGGTTAATAGGTTTTAAACCTTGGTTTTGAGTAAAGTTAGCGGCTGCAACGTTAGCATCACCAACTTGGCCATCGGTGGCTTGAAAATTGTAATATTGATGGGGACCACCACAAATCACACACGCTTCAGTAACAGCTTTAACGGGCTCGGGTTTCGGGTTCTGGTTCTTAAACTCTTTCATTATGCAACGTATAGCATCGGTAAGTTCAGCCAACTCCGATGGTTGGGCCGATGACGAAGAAGAAGGAGCAAACAACGTTACTTTCGAAACATTCGGTTTGTTACGAGAAGTAGGAACCTTGGATTTGTTCTCGATGATAGTAAGAATATCCCTTGGCGTACGATTCAAGATATTGCCACCGGCGGCTGCGTTCAAAGAATCTTGATCGTTTTGAGTCAAAGCGTTATAAAACGTGTCGATTTGGTGCAATTAGGAGAAACCATGGTGAGGACATTTTTGAAGAAGATCCTTAAAACGTTCCCATGCCTCACCAAAGCTCTCATCAAAACATTGACGAAAATTGGTTATATCATTCTTTAGGTTGGTTGTTTTGGATGGGGGAAAGAAATGATTAACGAATTTTGAAACAACCTCTTCCCAAGTGGTGATGGAACGAGGGGGTTCTTTTTCGAGCCAAATCCGGGCTGCCCCCTCGAGTGAAAATGGGAATAGCATCAAATTAATAGCATCGTGGGGGACATCCTTAAATTTCATGGTCGAAGTTAACTTATTGAACCAACGGATGTGTGCGTGAGGATCGTCCCTATCAAAACCGTGAAATTGGTTGGATGTGACAAGCTGAATCAAACCGGTTTTAAGTTCAAAATTCTCGGAAAGTATCGGTGGTAAAACAATTGCATCCCCATATCTCTCGGTGGGACATTGGAGCAACTCTTGCATCGTTCGTTGGTCGGCCATCTCGGTGATGGGATTCTGAATATTACGTAACTCGGGTACGGTCTTTTGTTTCCGCCTCCGACGATTGCGGCTAGTTGGCACTGAAGAAGAAGAAGACTCGTTCAAGTTAGACTTAGAACGAGTAATCATACAAATCAAAACACAACAAAGTGAAAAAGAAAGTTGAAATGAAAATCTTTTTGATTTTTATGTTTTATAAAAGAAAAAGGAAAATCTTTTTGGTTTTTTATAGGTTTTATAATTTTTTTGTTGTTTTTATGTTTTTGAAAAAAAACTTTAACTTCTAAAAGAAGGTTCTTCAAATCACAAGTCTCGAACGATCAAACGACTTAATCTTATCAACCGCTCCCCGGCAGCGGCGCCAAAAATTTGATGAGGCCGTTCTAGCAAGGTGCAAAGCATGAACCTCGAGTCGTAGTCCCAACGAGGGTTGAATGGATCTTGTCAGCTCAAAATCGTGAGTTATGTGAAGTGAATGAGTTTAAAGATTGAGATTTGGTTTTTAACTACACTATGAGAAAACTTTAATATTTAATAACAACTTAGAAAATGAGAACGTGTTTAAGAGAAATAGAATTAAGAACACAAGAAAACATTAAACTATATTAAACTAAGAGAAATGAAATTGAAATTGTAAATAATAAAAGAAAGTAATAAAGAAAATATTTTTGATGTTTTGTATTTTTGATGAACGAAAATGATTAAGTACAATGATAAAAGAAATAAAAGAAAAGTTAAACAAAATATAAGTAAGAAAAGCTTAACAAGAAAGTAAAATTGTTTTTGGTTTTTAAATTTAATTGACAAAAGAAAGTAACTAATTAAAAGAAAAAAAATATAAAGCTTTAAAAGATTTAATGAACTAAGTCGAAAAGAAAGTAAACTAAGTTAAAAAGATTTTTAGAAAAATTCGACAGAGTGTCGTTTAGATTTTAAAGAAATAGAACTTCACTCGATGAAACGATGAAGTAATGAAAAGCCTAGCTCGGCTTATAAAACTATTGAGAAAGGAAAATAAGAAAACGAAACTCGACTCAAAAGAAAACTTGGACTTGCTAAATGTTTACAAGCAACTACTGAACTTTGCAAAATTCTAGACTCATACTCGCAATTTGGTCACAAGTCCAAACTCGCAAAAGAAAGTTTTCATACTCGCTAGAAATAGAAGCTTATACTCGCTAATAATCAGCTATTCATACTCGCAAAAACAAGATACCAAACTCGCAAGAAATTCTGTTGCCAAGATGAAACTCGCAACAATGAAAGCTTACTCGCAATATTAATAAAACCCCATACTCGAAAGAAGTAAGAACTCGATACTCGCTAAACAAAATGGTCCTTACTCGTAATCAAACTCGCAAGAAAAACTTGATACTCGCAAACTTGAAAAACCAAACTCGCAAACAAAACCCTATACTCGCTAAACCCTAAAACCAAACTCGCAAAAACATAAAAATGAAATTTTACGTGAACTAAATAACATAGACTAATTAAAACATATAAAAACCATTGTAAAGAACTAGTTTAAAAAACCAATAAGATGATGTATAAGCTTAACGCCCCACAAATAAGCACTACCCTATGATTTTTTATCTTATTCGAACCAAAATACATGCAAAGGTGGTAAGGTTTTGTAAAAGCTTTTATAAATGATAAAGATTATGTAAACAAAGATTGACAATAAACTCAAAACTTGTAAAGATTAAGAAGAAAGATTAAGATGAAGCGTTAAATAAGCTAAAGAAAAATATTAAGACAAGAAATATAAACTTGCACTAAAAATAAAACCTTACACTTAATAAAAACTAAAACTTACTAACACCTACTAGCTTCAAAATGAAGCCACCCATGGGGTATTTATCTTGCTAGGGGGATTTCAAGTTTGACATCGTGTACATTTTACCCCCTAGACTTTGATACTTCATGAAAGCTAGACATAAACTTCTATTACAACACTACTAAACGTTCTAAAAATTAAATATAAGTCCTTGTAACTTGAGGTAGCGTGTTGACGTGCTTTCCAAAGGTCTTCGAAGACTTAAAAGTGATCACTTGCTCGAATTTGTGAAGCTTATCTTGATAATTTTCTTTGAACTTCGATTAAGCGTCTCTTTTATTTTCTTGAGCCTTTAAGAAATAAATATGTCGTCACGGGCTTTTCTTAGGCAAATTTCATCTTTGGCTTCACTTTAAGACTCTTTTCCACATCTCGTGCTCGTTTAAGGCTTTTTGGTTGATTTTGATGTCGTTTTTGCAATATCCTTTCCTGCACAGTCACAAACACAAAAACACGATATCTTTGGCGTTTAACGTTAGTTTTTGGTCTTTTAAGGTCTGAAAATGGTGAATAAAATGTATGTGAATAAGCACATACCAGTAGTCGGTGTTACAAATGGGCCTTCATTGATAACTTGTCTCATGTATTTGCCATGTGGTTTCTTGAGTTCAAGAAATCTTAGGAATCGACTTGACCACTGATTGTTGAGTAGTGACTACTTCACACATTTGGTCAAACCAATGAGTTTGTTTTGACGGTTGAGTGATTTGTTGCATTGGAAATGGTGGAGGTTGAGGCAGTTGTTGATGTTGATGCATCATGACATGTTGTTGAGAGATCATTTGATTATATGGATATGATTGTTGAGGTTGTTGTTGTTGAAATTGTTGTTGTTGTTGACGAAACAATTGTGTTTGATGATAGGGTTGCTGATGATGAAAGTTGTAGTACGGTGGTTGAGACATGATGAAATACTTGTGTGAAAATGGATCTTGTAGAAGGTATAAGTGTTATGCCAATTCTCGAAAACTAACCCAAGTATGTTTCCAAAGTTTAAAATGTTGAATATCTCGAAAAACAGTCAAAGTACCAAAGATTTCAAAAAAGCAAAAGATTTCGAAAAAATTTCCAAAAGTTCTCGAAAAAACAGTTATCGAGAAATTTTGAGCAAAGTTTCGAGAAATTTTACTGTAGCAGGAATTTTTAAAGTTCTCGAAAATTATGAAAGGATTTTGAAAGTTTTCCAAGGATCTCGAAAATCAAAAGATTTCGATAAGCCAGAAAAGATCTCGAAAGTTCAAAATTTTCGAAAAAAAATTCCACAAATTTTCGAGATTATACAATATCGAAAATATCCAACAAGTCGAAGTGTTTTCGTTCTTATACAAGAGAGAAAAGCACTGAGTAACCAACGAAAACACTTTAGGAGCAGTCACAAAAGATCTCGAAAGTTAGGGTTTAAGGATTTCGAAAAAAGTACACTTTTTGGCAGATTTTTGTTTTTGATAAAAGCAATCCAAAAACACGTTTTTATTCCAAGATTCTTGTACACCTAGCTTTAAAATGATGAAATCTTAAAGAAAGTTGCAAACTTGAATCACTTTTTGAAAATTTGAAAGTTCTCGAAAAATGGTACAAATTGTACGAATCCAAATTTTTGTAAAAAATTTGAAACTTTTTTGGTTGTTTGAGTTTGTAACACAAGGTTTGATGTAAAAGATGTGATAAAAACACGAAACAAACAAGAAAGTAGTAAGCTTTTTACAAAAATATCGAATAAAAGATGGTTTTTGGGTCGTTAAGAACAAAAACAAAAATTTCACCCTCTATTTGGCGATTGATACCACTTGTTAGATCACCATATTGTAAACACAAGTATAGATTTGGTAGAAATAAGATGAGAAATAGAGTTTGGTTGATTATAACAAATATGAAGAATAAAAGTGCAAGAGTTTCTTTAGTGTATTGAAATAACCAACAAGAGAATGGGATACATAGATGTCCTATTTATAGGATGGGAGCTAGGGCAACACGCCTACTCCATCCCTTCTCTTAAACGTTTGGGCTTTAGGCCCGTTGGACGAGTATTGGACTCATCCTTAATTGTTACATATTTAATCAACTTAGCAACCTATTACAAATGTTGAAATAACCGAGACTTGACTAAAATGTAGAAAAACTTAGGTTCTAACAAGAGACGTCAACCTTGGAGTCCTAGGCTTCCTTGAGACGTGGTACTCTTGGCAATCCGTATGTCCTTCAACAACTTCTTCTTCTCGTTAATTTTTATGTGTAAGTGGTTGGTATAGTACATGTAACGCTTGTGATTGCATGGGAGGCTTATATAGGGAGTTTTATGGTGAGTAAGAACAAGATAAGTTCACAAGAGTTGGAGGTTGCATGTTAGGCGAATAGTAACGCCACTCTCCACACCCAATCGCATGTTTACATAGCTTAGATCTTGTAAGATTGTTCCATGTACATTCCTGACAGTTACAAGGAGTATAGTGATCGATTACTTGTCATAGGGGAAGCAGGGGTGGCATGGAAGGAATGTTATGCCACGTTGAGCTTTTCTTTCAAAGGCGAGTTTCATGGTTTACTTAGGTTGTATCCAAGGCAGTAAACGAGCGAGAAAGTGGGTAAGTTTTATTGTTCATGGTTCTTGGGTATTAGATGAAACAAGACAAGCAAAAATATGTATATTTTGTGTATCAAAAATCGTAAGAACTAAGGGTGTTTTGGACGTGTATCGCGATAGGAAAAAGAAAGAAAAAAATTATAACTAAGGGTGTTGGGTTGGGCCTTGAGGGCTTGTGGGTTGCGTCTGGCCCAACAGAAAAGAAAAAGAAAACAAATTAAGGAGTTCGTTTGGTGTGTAATTGGGTTTTAAATGGCCCAATGGGTCACGGGGGCCCACATAGCAAGTTTCAAGAGTCGGGTTACGATCCAATAATATTAGTGAGCGATCTCGGGAATTTTCATAGAATCGGAAAACATATAAATAGTATACGGTAAATAAACGAAACGTATATTATAAAAATATAAACCTTTAAAATATATTCGCGATAATTAGACTATCTAGGTTTGTGTGCAAGCATCGTTCCTAGGCAAAAGAATAAATCACAATTTACCGTTGTGATTTATGTAACATGTCATATATAATAAAAAAAATTTCACTCGTAAAATATCATTTAATTTAACGCAAGACCTTGTATTTCATGTTTATTTATTTACTAATCGTACGGGAAAATTACGAGAGGCTACAGTACATACCCCTTACAGTGAATTCCGTCCCGGAATTTCAATTTAAGATGGTTGTCAAGGGTGTCTATGAAAAGAGATGTGGGTACTTGGCGCGAATCTGGTCCTCGCGCTCCCAAGTGTACTCCGGTCCTCGTTTGGAGTCCCAACGAACTTTTATAATAGGGATACGGTTTTGTTTAAGTTGTTTAATTTCCTTATCCATGATTTCTACCGGTTCCTCGGTGAAAAGGAGTTTGTCATCAAGTTGTATCTCTTTCAATGGAATGACCAGAGTTTCATCGGATAGGCACTTCTTAAGGTTTGACACATGAAAGGTGTCGTGAACGCGACTAAGCTCTTTCGGTAGTTCGAGCTTATAAGCTACGGATCCTATCCTTTCTAGGATTTTGAATGGACCGATGTATCTGGGGTTTAACTTTCCCCTCTTTCCGAATCGTATCANTGTATCTCTTTCAATGGAATGACCAGAGTTTCATCGGATAGGCACTTCTTAAGGTTTGACACATGAAAGGTGTCGTGAACGCGACTAAGCTCTTTCGGTAGTTCGAGCTTATAAGCTACGGATCCTATCCTTTCTAGGATTTTGAATGGACCGATGTATCTGGGGTTTAACTTTCCCCTCTTTCCGAATCGTATCATTCCTTTCCAAGGTGATACTTTTAACATAACTTTATCTCCGATCTGAAAATCCATGGGTTTTCGCTTTAAGTCGGCGTAACTTTTCGGTCGGTCTCTAGCGGTTTGTAAACGCTGTTTGATTTTAAAAATCTTCTCGGTAGTCTCATGAACTAGATCCGGCCCAGTGAGTTGTACTTCTCCAACTTCTGCCCAACAAACGGGTGATCTGCACTTTCGACCATAAAGTGCTTCGAACGGTGCTGCCTTGATACTGGCATGATAACTGTTGTTGTATGAGAATTCAGCTAATGGTAAGTGTTTGTCCCAACCTTTTCCGAAGTCTATGACGCAAGCGCTTAGCATATCTTCTAAGTTTTGAATTGTTCTTTCACTTTGACCATCGGTTTGTGGGTGATAAGCTGTGCTCATATCCAGTTTCGTTCCTAAAGCTTTTTGCAAAGATCCTCAAAAATGAGACGTGAAACGACTATCACGATCTGAGATGATAGAAATTGGCACTCCATACCGTGACACTATTTCCTTCAGATATATCTGAGCAAGTGTGTTCATCTCATCGGTTTCCTTAATTGGTAGAAAATGAGCGGATTTTGTAAGACGATCAACGATAACCCATATCGTGTCGTAACCACTAGGTGTTTTCGGGAGCTTGGTGATGAAGTCCATTGTAATATGTTCCCATTTCCACATCGGGAGTTTTGGTTGTACAAGTAGTCTTGACGGTTTCTGATATTCTGCCTTTACTCTCGAACATGTTAGACATTTACTGACGTATTCAGCGATGTCAGCCTTCATGTTCGGCCACCAATACAGTTTCTTAAGATCCTGGTACATTTTGTCGGAACCTGGATGTATGGAGTATTTTGATTTGTGAGACTCATGCATGATGAGGTCACGAATACCTCCAAAGAGTGGGATCCAGTTTCTTTCCTTGAAACAAAGCATTCCATTTGATCTTTTCACGAAACCATTATTGTTTTCGGGCATACCATAGATCCTTTCCTTTGGTCTATTTTCCTCCTTAAGAGCTTCGCTTTGGGCGGTAAGAATTTGTGCTGGGAGGGGTGAACAAATAGTCATTCCTAACGATTTAACTCTGAGAGGTTTTTGTCTTTCTTTCTGGCTTAACGCATCTGCTACTACATTAGCCTTTCCTGGGTGATAACGGATTTCACAGTCATAATTGCTAAGTAATTCTAACCAACGGCGTTGTCTCATGTTTAACTCCTTTTGGTCTAGAATGTGTTGAAGACTTTTGTGGTCAGTAAACACGGTACACCTAGTGCCGTATAAGTAGTGTCTCCATAACTTAAGAGCAAACACTACTGCTCCTAATTCTAAGTCATGAGTGGTGTAGTTTTCCTCATGTTTCTTCAGTTGTCGTGATGCATAAGCTATTACCTTGTTTCTTTGCATCAACACTGCTCCTAACCCGTGATACGAAGCATCACAATACACTATGAAGTCTTCACTTCCTTCAGGTAGTGCTAATATTGGTGCCTCACAAAGCTTCTGTTTTAATAGTTGGAAGGCAAATTCTTCCTTCTCTCCCCAGGTATACTTCTCATTTTTCTGGGTTAACTTGGTTAAAGGCTTTGTGATCTTGGAAAAACCTTCGATGAATCGTCGGTAGTAACCCGCAAGACCTAAAAATTATCGAATCTCTGTGGGACTTGTAGGAGATGTCCAACCTTTAACGGCGTCGATCTTTGCAGGGTCTACATGAATACCTTGACTATTAATGACATGTCATAGGAATTGTACGGTGCGTATCCAAAAGTCGCATTTTGAGAACTTTGCGTACAACTTCTCTTTCTTGAGTAGTTCTAAGATAATCTTCAAGTGTTCGGCATGTTCCTCTTCGCTACGTGAGTAGATCAGAATGTCGTCGATGAACACTATCACAAACTTATCTAAATATGGCTTACATACTCGATTCATCAAGTCCATGAAAACTGCTGGTGCGTTTGTCAGACCAAATGGCATCACTTGAAACTCGTAATGTCCATAGCGTGTTCTGAATGCAGTTTTGGGAATATCTTCTTCCCGAACTCTCAGTTGATGGTATCCTGACCTTAAGTCAATTTTCGAGTACACACTCGATCCTTGTAATTGATCAAATAGGTCGTCGATTCTGGGTAAGGGGTACCGATTCTTTATCGTAAGTTTGTTCAACTCTCGGTAATCGATGCACATTCGGAAGGATCCATCCTTCTTTTTAACGAATAATACTGGAGCTCCCCAGGGTGATGAGCTTGGCCGAATAAAACCTTTATCGGACAACTCTTTTAATTGTTCCGATAGTTCGTTCATTTCAGATGGTGCTAACCTATAAGGTGCTCTAGCCACTGGTGCTGCCCTAGGTACTAGTTCAATCTGAAATTCTACTTGTCGGATTGGTGGGAGACCGGGTAAATCTTCGGGAAATACTTCCGGAAAATCCTTAACAATAGGAACATTTTTTATTTGTTTCTCCGTTGACTTATTTTCTGTCACATGAATCATGAATACTTGACATCCTTTATTCAAGTACTTTAGCGTATGAAATGGTTCCATAGCGAGTTTTGCTTTTGTTCCCGTGGGCAATGAGAGTTTCATCCTTGAGTGGGATGTGAACGGCTTTTTCGTCACAGTGAATTCTAGCGCGATGTTTGGATAACCAATCCATACCTATGATGGCATCAAAACTCCCAAGTTCTACAGGCATTAAATCGATGGGAAAAGGTGTTTCTAATAGGGTCAGGGTACAATCTTTCATAACGGTGTTGGTGCCGATTAGATTCCCATTAGCCATTTCGATTTCGTAAGTGGTGTCTAGGTTAGAGGGAGTAGTATCAAGTAAAGGTGCGAAAGTATCTGACACAAAACTTTTATCTGCGCCTGAATCAAATAATACTCTAGCATTATGATGATTTAGTAAGAACGTACCGGTGACAACGTCGGGTGCATTGCCGTCTCCAAGTACATATGCTCTAGCTCGAGAATTGTTCTGTCCGTTTCCTTTCAGGCAATTATTTCTGATGTGTCCTATCTCTCCACATCCATAGCAAGTAGGTATCACAGGCAGCGCGTTGCTTCCGGTAGCAGGGCTTCAACAGTTCTTTGCCATATGACCAACCTTTTGACATTTGTGGCACTTGATGGTACAAGTACCATCATGGTGCAGCTTGCATCGGTTACTTTGTAGTTTGCAACCGTTGTAACTTTTGCTTTCTATAGCAGCAAATGCCTTGTTATTTTCTTGCCTTCGATGAGTGTCGCGGTACTTGTGGTACTGGTTGTTGTTGCGAATGTTGTTGTTGCGATTGTTGTTGTTGCGGTGATGGTTGTTGTTTCCTTGATAGTTGTTGCTATTGTCATGGGTGGTTCTTTTGTTGTCCAGCTTCCTCTTGTGTTCATTGTACTTTACTTCCCGGTCCAATAGCTTCTGAGCTATTTCCATGGCGGCTTCCAAGGATGTAGGTTTGGATGAAGTAACATTTCCTTCTATACTCCGGGGAAGTCCTTCGATGTACTTTTCCAGACTCTTTTCAAGGTCCGGTACCATGGATGGGCATAGTACCTTGAGTTCTTGGAACCTTCGGTTGTAGGTTCTTAGGTCAACTCCCTTTACTATTAACTCGTGGAACTCATCTTCCAGTTTCCTTATCTCTGAACGAGGACAGTATTTTCTTAGTATCTTGGCCTTGAATTCAACCCAAGAAAGTTGATATGCTACTGTCGTTCCTAGTGTTTGCACAGTAGCATTCCACCAAGACAGGGCATCTTGCATTAAGGTTCCTGTTGCAAAGGTTACCTTATCATTCTCAATGCAGCCACTTCTTTGGAACACAGTTTCACTTCGCTCAAACCAGTGAGCTAGCTCAGTTACTCCTTCTGTTCCCTTGAAGTATGTCGGTTGACATGCCATGAAGTCCTTGTAGGTACATCAGCGTGCTGCAGGTGCTGCTTGCACACCGGCGTCTCTATTGCGGGCTTGTGATGCGGTTTGTTCAGCTAGAGCCGCATTGACACCATCTGTGATAGCTTGTTGGATTGCCTCAGGTGTCATTGTTGCTGCAGCTGCAGGAGCAGACGATGCAGTTGCGGTTCTTCTTCCTGGTCGGGCCATGCTTCTATTAACAATGAAGAAAGCATATATTCAGAATTTCTAAGGGTCAAGTTAGCATACTTCGAGAAATAAGAATAGATTATGGTCATAAAAGTAGGTTCAGGTTTTGGTCTAGGCAGTATATATAAAGTATGTGAGGATGTGATCAAACATGAAATTCATAAATCATTGTCTTTTGCAATACATCACTTATTAACACTTGTATGACATTGCTTCACAGAACATTAAATACAAGCTTCTTTATTAATGTGATGTTGGATATGCTAGTTTTGACAAGTCTCTTGATTTATGGTTTTCCTTGTGCATCATCCATGCGGCGTTTGAGCTCTTGGATCATGGTAGACATAGTCTCAATGGTTTGATCCCTAGCTGCCTCTCTTGCCCGGGATTCCTGGATGGCATGTCTGAGAGCTATGTTCTGGGCACTGATTCTGCTAAGCTCACGATCCATGGATGTCATTATCGAGTCCAATGTAGTGCTAGCCGAGCACAATATTCCTATAAATTCCATTGACTCTCCAAACTGTGTACTTAGCTGCTCGATTGCAGTTTCCGTTGCTTGTTGATCGATTATCAGCTTGTCGACCTCACTTGCCAGAATTTCCACAAGTTCATTTGGGAAGTTGTTAAGTATAGTGGCAATGGCATCAAGCCTATCCTCATGTCGGACTAGCCTAGCTGCCAATAATGGAACGGTATGATGGATGGGTTCCCCAGTAATTGGAATGGTTCGGGATGTAGCACGGTAAGAACTTTCCCCAAGCTCTTTTGCCGTCGGGGCACCTTCTTGTGATCTCCAATAGTGCAGGATGGGTAATAAGAAAGACCATTTACGAGCGTCCACTCGCTTACGGTTCCTTCGGTTTCTACCTGTTTCATTTCGGGTACAAGGAGTTGATACTGATGGTCGCACATGATAGGTCCTTCGGTGGTATGGCATAGGAGCACTATGAGACTTTCTTGGTGGAGGTATTGGTTGTGGATCGGTAGGTGTCAGAGGTACTGTGGTGATCTGCTGATAGAAGATAGCAGGTAGCACAGCTGGTGGTGGAGTACTTTGTTCTTCCGGAACTGTACTCTTAAGAGTTTCCTTTTCTTTGGAACACTGAGAAACCTTTCCAGCAGAGACTGGTTCATAAGGCTGATGTTGCCTAGTTTGTCTGTTTCTGCGAATAGGACCAGGTGCTATCGGAGAAGTCTCCGAGTCAGATGATAAGTCAATTGGGGTAGGGTTGGAAGTCATGGTACTGTAATAATCCCGATTAGTAAATACAAGTCATTAGTATAAACATAAACATGATAATGTTACAAGAAGTCATATGAAAAAGTAACATTTCTACCGGATGTTTGGAACTGCGTAGGCACGGAGGGCATAAGGTGATATTTTGTAAAAATGGTCCGTTTAAAAGTATGGTTATAGTCCAATGTTTAAAACATCTGGTTCTCTATAACCGTGGCTCTGAATACCAATATGTAACACCCCCAAAAGTTGTCAATAACAGCGGAAGACTTAATAATGACAGCGGAAGACTTTCGGGGTATTACTTCAAGGATCTTTGTCACAATTATAGAAGACGACACAAAGGGACTTATTAAAGTTTAGCTTTTATTCAAAATACCGAATATTCATGACATTAAAGTATTACATAACTTAATAACAAGTTTTATTTGGAATGTATTAAAACATTTATTTAAGTCCGTGCCGGTTTACATGCCCACTCCGTGCCTTCATGGTCCTTCTTGCTTAATTCCTGAGATAAACATGCTAAAAGTCAACAAAAGTTGAGTGATATTCATAGGTTTGAAAATAAACAGTTGAACACAAGATATAGTCATTTATTGCAAATGTATGCAATCAAACAAGTTGAAAATAATTCAAATCCGTTATTGCATTAAGCTCATGACACACAACGATTTAACAGCCAATCATATTTAATAATATGACGTAACATAATAATATGCCCCCAAGATAGGTTTTTGCCAGTAACCTATGTCAGCAAAATAATGTGCGTATGGTAGTTTTCTCCAACGACCAAACGGGGATTGTCAGTCCCTAATAGATCTATTCACAGTTATTTACGTTCACCCTGCAAGTGATTAAGGTTCATGATCGAGGGTCTTTTGGCAATAGCTACTTAAGCAATAATAACGGTCAGCCGGTATATCAATACCAAATAAAAGACTTGTGTTCGGTTTTGAGCATGTTTCTCCCCACATAAAACAGTTAAAAAGTGGGCTATGAACTCACCTTAGTGGTACAGTAGATGTAGTGGTATCGTAAACTCAACGATGCTAGGCAACAGCTTCACACACAACGTAAAATATAATGCAATTTTCAGTTGATAGTCTAAGTCCGGTTTTATCGCGAATACTAGTCATTTAGTTACGAACGAATCTCGTTTTTGTTTAAATGTTTAAAGTATAAAAACAAGGTTATATATTCATATAACTTGTAAGTAAAATGATCGATGACCGATGTAAAGTCATTTTTAATAAATCAAAGTTTATAGCCGATAAGTCGTAATTGTAACTTATAAAGAAAGACAAATAAACGTATCGTTAAAAGAAAGAAATAATATCTCGTTATATCGAATTATATAATGTATATTTATAAAAGATTTATATTAAATATGTGTATTTATATATAAAACATTAATATTATTTTTATACAATAATATTTCAGAAAGTCCTTCAAGGTTTACCAAAGTTACACCTTTAAGTTTATGAAAACAGTTTTGGTAGGTTATCGAATAAGCTAGAAATAAGCTTAACGGGCTAATGAGCCCATAAGTTAGCTCATTTAAGTTTTATGAAAACAGTTTTGGTAGGTTCAAATGGGGTCGAGTACACTGCTTATATAAGCTCATAGGTTCGAATAAAAAGTGTTCCTCAATTGTTCACCAAGGTGACAATGAGGTCGAGCAATAAAATGTATATGTTATGTGTCGAAATAGAGTTTAACGAGATCAAAGTGTTTGAGCAAAACCATATTGAAAACAGTCTCAACACTTAGAATATATTCCAAGTGTTTTTGTTTATATCGAATGGGTCAAGTGACATGAAAACGTGTGAGATTAGTTGAGTAAACGTTATAATTATGAT
>LBNU01030866.1:74964-88938 GCA_014162995.1 Artemisia annua | reverse complement strand
AGATCTGCAACATTTTGATCAGTATGAACTTTAACAATTTGAATCAACTTCTTTTCATAGCAATCTCTAATAAAATGATGTCTTATCTCAATATGTTTTGTTTTAGAGTGAAAAACAGGATTTTTAATTATGCACAAAGTACTGTTATTGTCTATATGAATTTTGGTGTTCATAAAATTGTACTCATAGTCTAGCAATTGGTTTTGCATCCAAAGTACTTGACCACAGCAACTAGAAGCAGCCACATACTCAGCTTCTGTTGAAGAATTTTCCACCACAGTTTGTTTTTACATTGCCATGACACCAACCTATTTCCAAGAAATTGACAACCTCTAGTTGTGGATTTTCTATCCAAACATGCTCCAGCATAATCACTGTCAGAGAAAGCCTCTAACTCAAATGGTGAATTCTTAGGATACCAAAGCCCCAATTTTGGTTGATGCTTTAAGTATCTAAAGATTCTCTTGACTGCATTGAGATGTGATTCTTTAGGATTAACTTGGAATCTTGCACATGCACAAACAGAGAACATAATGTCTGGTCCTGATGCTGTAAGATACATCAAAGAACCAATCATTGATCTGTACACATGAACATCCACTTCTTTGCCTTCTTCATCTTTTAGCAATGGTTTGTCTTTTTCCATTGTAGTTTTTGCAGGCTTGGCATCAGTGAATCCAAACTTCTTCAAAATATCAGCTACATATTTATCTTGACTAATAAATATGCCATCTTCCTTTTGCTTTACTTGTAATCCCAAAAAGAAAGTAAGTTCTCCCATAGAACTCATGGAAAACTTGTCTTTCATTATCTTCTCAAACTCCTCACACATAGCTTTGCTTGTAGAACCAAAAATGATGTCATCAACATAAACTTGAACCAGCAATATATCATCTTTGTTCTTCTTAATGAACAGAGTTTTATCAATCCTACCCTTAGTGTAACCACAGTCTAACAGAACCAGCTGCCTAGCGCAGTTGGCCACCAGCTACCTTAGAAGCCTGGGCCCACCCATGTGATGTCTTGATCCAACAAAAGACGTGAGTTCGAATCCGTTCCACAGCATGGTTGGGTATTGGGTGGAGGTATTTCACAGGCATCAAACCTTTGCTGGGTAGGGTTGATGGGTACCATTATGGTACACAGGGTTGAGGTGTCCCTGCCAATCTACACTTGATCTAACCACAGTCTAACAAGTAGGTTGACAACTTTTTATACCATGCCCTTGGAGCTTGATGCAAACCATACAGTGCTTTATCAACTCTATAAACTTTGTCAGGGAAATTTGGATCTTCAAAACCAGGTGGTTGTGACACATACACCTCCTCTTTGATTTCCCCATACAGAAAAGCACCTTTAACATCCATTTGATACACTACAAAGTCTTTATATGAAGCAAATGCCAAAAACAGTCTAATGGCCTCAATCCTTGCCACAGGTGCATATACTTCATCATAATTAATTCCTTCTTGTTGTGTGTATTCTTAAGCAACTAATCTTGCTTTGTTTCTTACCACAATGCCTCTTTCATCTCTTTTACATCTGAAAACCCATTTTGTTCCAATAGCCCTCTTTCCATTAGGTAGATCAACCAAGGTCCAAACTTCTTGTAATCTGAATTGTAGAAGTTCCTCCTGCATAGCTTCTAACCAACTTGATTCTTGTAAGGCTTTATATACATTCTTGGGTTCTATTTGTGATAGAAAACAAGCAAAAAGGCAATTCTGTAGATCTTTATGGCTATTCCTTTGATGTAAAAATCTGGCAAAGAAACTTTTGTGAAACAGTTCCTTTGTCTTGTTCCTTGTCTGAACATTAGATGATGGATCACCCAAAATATTTTCCTTTGGATGATGTTTGTGAATTCTTGTTGTCTTTGTAGGACTGACAGGAATGTTGAGTTCAATGTTGTTGAAGTCAGTCTGAGCACCAAAAATTTCACCATCAAGAGCTTCATCATCTGTATCTTCATATGTTTCAGTCAATCCAGGCATCTCTGGATCATCCTGAGAAGATGTATTAACCAAGGATATGCCTTCTGTGTCAACTGTAGGAAACTTAAGTATCTCTGGAGAAGCAGTTTGCTCAGCAGCATAGTTGTCAGTAGTAGAGTTGTCTGCAGGTGTAGCAGCAGAGTTGTCTGCAAGTGTAGCAGAAGAATTAGACAAACTGCTGCTGGGAGCAGTTTCCTTTGTGACACCATCATTGATCACCTGTGCTTCACTAGATGATTTCAGACCTTCCCCCCATCTCCCTTGGGAGAATGATCATCTTGTGAGCTGTTTGTCTCCTGAGTGGGAACAATAGTTGGACCAAGCTTCCATTTTTCAACAAGAACAAATTCTTCTTGAGGTGTGGATTTCTTTGCATCTTCAGCTGCAGAAACAGTGTCTTTTGTACCTGCATCATGGTTAGTATCTACACCTGCAATCACTGGCTCATAATTCATGGTTTTGGTTAGCATATCAATGTTAAACAACCACTCAGGTTCTGTCTTTGCAGTATTAGGTTTATTCTCATCAAACTAATATGCAAATTCTCCTCTACAAATCTAGTTCTCTTCTTGAACACCCTGAAAGCTTTACTATTTATAGAGTACCCAACAAAGTAACCTTCATCAGCCTTCTCAGCAAACTTGCCTAACTGGTCTTTGGTATTTAAGATGGTAATAGGACACACAAATGGTCTAAAGAAAGCTATCATTGGCTTTTTAGCNAATATTTTCCTTTGGATGATGTTTGTGAATTCTTGTTGTCTTTGTAGGACTGACAGGAATGTTGAGTTCAATGTTGTTGAAGTCAGTCTGAGCACCAAAAATTTCACCATCAAGAGCTTCATCATCTGTATCTTCATATGTTTCAGTCAATCCAGGCATCTCTGGATCATCCTGAGAAGATGTATTAACCAAGGATATGCCTTTTGTGTCAACTGTAGGAAACTTAAGTATCTCTGGAGAAGCAGTTTGCTCAGCAACATAGTTGTCAGTAGTAGAGTTGTCTGCAGGTGTAGCAGCAGAGTTGTCTGCAGGTGTAGCAGCAGAGTTGTCTGCAAGTGTAGCAGAAGAATTAGACAAACTGCTGCTGGGAGCAGTTTCCTTTGTGACACCATCATTGATCACCTGTGCTTCACTAGATGATTTCAGACCTTCCCCCCATCTCCCTTGGGAGAATGATCATCTTGTGAGTTGTTTGTCTCCTGAGTGGGAACAATAGTTGGACCAAGCTTCCATTTTTCAACAAGAACAAATTCTTCTTGAGTTGTGGATTTCTTTGCATCTTCAGCTGTAGAAACAGTGTCTTTTGTACCTGCATCATGGTTAGTATCTACACCTGCAATCACTGGCTCATAATTCATGGTTTTGGTTAGCATATCAATGTTAAACAACCACTCAGGTTCTGTCTTTGCAGTATTAGGTTTATTTTCATCAAACTTAATATGCAAATTCTCCTCTACAAATCTAGTTCTCTTGTTGAACACCCTGAAAGCTTTACTATTTATAGAGTACCCAACAAAGTAACCTTCATCAGCCTTCTCAGCAAACTTGCCTAACTGGTCTTTGGTATTTAAGATGGTAATAGGACACACAAATGGTCTAAAGAAAGCTATCATTGGCTTTTTACCATGAAATAATTCATAAGGGGTCTTATTGTGAGGCTTAACTACCTTACTCCTATTCTGAACAAAGCAGGCAGTGTTCATTGCTTCAGCCCAAAAAGGTATAGGTAACTTAGAGTCTGACAACATAGTCCTAGCAGCCTCAATCAATGTCCTATTTCTCCTCTCTGCTACACCATTTTGTTGAGGAGTTCTAGCAACACTGTATTGTCTTAAAATACCCTTACCCACACAGAACTGATTCATAGCATAATTCTTAAATTCAGTTCCATTATCACATCTGATTATCTTAACTTTATGATTAACTAGGTTTTCTATTCTAGTGATGAATTCCTTAAGAATCTTAGTGGTTTCATCCTTAGAAGCTAGAAAGAACACCCATGTAAACTTGCTAAAATCATCTGTAACAACTAGGCAAAATTGCTTCCTATTTAGACTATTCACATAAACAGGTCCAAATAAGTCCATATGAAGCAAATGTAAAGGTTTGGTAATGGTATTAACAACTTTAGACTTAAAAGATACTCTGTGTTGTTTACCCTTTTGACAGGCAACACAGGTTTCAAGATTCTCAAAAACTTTTGTAGGTAAACCTCTGACAAGATTTCCTTTGACCAATTTGTTCATAGTTTTGAAATTCAAATGGCCAAGTCTCTTGTGCCATAGTTTGGATTCATCAATAGTGGCCTTTGCAAGTAGACAAGTTAAAGCTCTTTTGGGAACTATGTTCTTTATATGATCACTGTATATGTTATCAGATCTAGGGACTCTTAGTAGCACAAATTTGTCATCTAGCAACTTAAAGTCAGGAGAAAGGATAAGACATTCAGTATCAGTAAAAAGAACAAAATTCCTTTTGTCACATATCTGTGAGACACTAAAGAGGTTGAACTTAAGTCCATCCACAAGTAACATTTTTTCAAAATCCAAACTACCTGTTTTGATAGTACCAGTACCTATAATCTTTCCTCCTTTGACATCATTACCAAAGGCAACATATCCACCATTGGCTCAAAATCCTCAAGTTGGGATATGTCTCCTGTCATATGTCCAGAGCAACCACTATCAACAATTCCTTTGTCTTTTAGATCATCTTGAAGATTGCCCTGCACATAAAAAGTAGAGAAATCAGTTTCTCTTTTTGACCCAAGCCATTACTGACTTGGATCTGCCTTATGCATCAACATATTTGTACTTAGTTAGGTCCATTGATGCACTGCTGGTATTGGAAACTTTAGATAAAGCATTTGATTTTGGTTTCCAAGTCCAGCAAGCTGAGGCCTTTACAGCATAAAAATGATTTCCAACAACTGTATCTGTTTAAATTTTGAAACAGCAGCAGAGTCTTTTGCCTTAGCAGCAGAGTCTACTTTTGTATTAGCAGTAGAACTAGTTGTTTTATTATGAAAAGGCCTGTTTGGTTGAGCAGTTACAATAGATCTAGTAACACCAGATCTCAATAACACTGCTCTTGGAACCATTTGTCTTTTGGAAGGAGAGTGAGTCCTTTTTGAAAAGTTTTGATGATTCACTCTTGAATGTTGGTTCCAAACAGGTTTTTGGTAGTCCTTACAATTTGCAATAAGATGCTTAAAACTACCACATTTATAACATGCCTTCTTTTTCAATTGAAAATCATTACCTAATTTATGAGAAACTAGGTTATTGAAATTTCTTTGATTACCCCTAGGCTTGTTGATAAACCTCTTCATGTGATGTCTAGGTACCTCATTATACTCAACCACTTTTCTAGACATTTTATGACCTAGCACAGGTTTGAGGAACTTAACCTGTTTAACTCTAGACTCATCAACTTTAGGAATTTCTTCCTGTTTAACACTTAGTGTTGGCTCAGTCTGTTCATCCTCACTATCTGAAACCCAATCTTCATTGATAGGTTCATCAGAATACTTTTTATCATCAACCCTAGCTGTTTGAATAGATACATTACTGGTTTCTTCACTAGGTTTGATATCTTTTGTTATACTCATGAAGGATAATTCCTTTCCTGGTGGTGCAAAGGCACTTTTCATTGGAGGAGCTACTTCAGTGTATCCTATGCCACTACCTTTTCTCATTAATTGACACTTAATGGTATGATCTATGACAGTTGAGGCAAACTTTTGTTTTTCTACTCTAACAATATGTTTCTCTTTATCTGCAAGAGCCTCATCTCCAGCCTGTTCTGCTTCTGTTAATTTTCTTTTAAGTGTTTCAATCTTAGCATTTTTAACAAAAAGCTCACCATCCTGTATATTAATTCTATAAACATATTCAAACTCCATATCTTTAAGGTATTCTAGTCTTCTTTCAACATTTTGAATTCCTAGTTTATAACTTAAGTTATCAAGTTTTAGGGACTCAACTTCTTGCCTAAGACTATCATTCCTAGTTTTAAGTTCTTCGATAGTGTCAGCACAAGATTTAAAAGAACAAGTAGAATCATTTGACTCATTGGATACCTAAGAGTCAGAACTAGATGATGAAGAAGCATAGGCCATAAGAGCAAAGTTATGCCCTGGAGTCTTCACTTCAGCAATGAAACCTTGATGTGGTTCTTCTCCAGCCATATAACTCCAGTCATAGTCATCTAACCCATCACAAGACACCAAAGCAGTAGAAGGCTTTGACTCAGTTTCAGTCTTCTTGGGAAGTTCTACTATCTTCTTTGGAGCTCTGCATTCTATGGCAAAGTGCCCCTTCCTAAGTTGTAGCACTCCATCAAGGATTTGTCAAATCCCATGTTACCTGAGGCTTATACTTAAGTTGTTTCCCAGTTCTCTTCAAGAACCTTCTTGCTCTCAAGGTGAGCATAGCCATCTGCCACTTCAAATCAATCTCTTCAAGAGCATCAGGATCAATATGATCAGCATCCTGATTCAAAACTTGAGTACCTGTAGTAAGATCAGCCAAGAAAGCACAAATAGCAGCAACACTTATAGTATCACTGTTGTTAGAACCAACTGCAGAGTTGCTAGTGCTAGCAGCAGATACACCATAAGCAGCAGAGTGAGTGTCTGAAGAGTTTGAAGTTTTGAAAGACACAAAAGCTATATTCTGAGCTGCAGTAGATGAAGTAGATGAACTAGATGAGATGTTCATCTCAAATTCATATACTTTCAAGTTGTTGTATAGATTATCCAAGCTCATTGTGTCAAAATCAGCTTTATTTCTCCACACAACAGTATGCATGCTCCATTCTGGTGCAAGGCTTCTGAGAAACTTGAGATTGATATCTTCAACAGGAACAGAGTAACCCACAAGTTTCAAGTGACTTATAAGTTTTTGAAGCCTGTTATAAGTACCATCAAGATTCTCTCCACTTAAAGCAGTGAAGTTCTCAAATTGATGCTTTAAGACATTCTTCCTTGACTTTTGGGTAGCATCATTGCCACCAAACCTTGTCTCAACAGCATCCATAAGAGTCTTAGCAGTTTCACAGCTTTCAAAATCAAGCTGATACTCATTAGGTATTCCCATCATGAGAATACTGTGAGTCTTGATCTCCAGCTTTCTTAGATCTTCATCTTCCTTGCTTTTGATGAGTAACTCCTTCCCATCGACAACCTTAGGAAACTTGTCACCTTCCAGAACGACATTCCACATCTTGTAGTCAATCATGCGCATATATTGCTTGATGCGCATCTTCCAAAGCTCATATTCTCCTTGCTTGAGCATTGGCACCTTGGAGGCGGTAACCATATGTGTGTCATCACCCATGGCTTCAGTTGTTGTTATGAACAGAGTTTAAGAGTACTTGAGTTCTTCTTGATCACAGCTTCTAGATCACAAGCTCTGATACCACTTGTTGATCCCAGTTGAGCAAACGATCTTGTATAAAAGCTGACTTGAATTATAACTTAAACAATACGCGAAATATATTGTTTAACTTAAGATGAACACAAGAGAAAATTACTTCACACTTTAACACTTTAATATATTAAATACGAGCACTCTTACAATGCTAGGGTTTACACCTTGAAGTGATTCGACTTAGACACATACATATTCTAACCCTAGGGATCTCCTTTTATAGACAAGGAACCCTACACGGTTGTACAATGACTTCTTACACAAACAAACGATATTCTAAACCTATAGAATATTTAATACAATCATTACTATAATTACAAGACTCATTCCTATAATAAACTTTGAGCAGCAGAGTCTTGCAATTCTCTTCAGCAGCACTTTCACACTAGCAGCAGAGTCATCTAACAGCAGCAGATTCAGTCAGCAGCAGATTGACATTATTTAGAAGTAGAGTCCTAAAACCCAACAATATGTATATTAATAGGCATCGCCCACGACTCGCCTAGGATGCCTGTTATACACGTGTATGGTTATAAACTAATGTAGTAATGGATCTAACAGATAATATTTAAGAGTTCATTTTGGAAAATTTTGTGTGCGATGTTCATATTGGTAAAGTAGTCTTATAAACAGTTCATTTACGAAATTCTTTTGTGTGTTATATAATACTTGATGAAACATATATAAATGAATTGGGTTTTAAATGTATTTAAATTAACTAGTAGGATACCCGCGCAATGCTGCGGCGGTTACCTTATGACTAAATATTACTACACTCGGCCTTATTGCTAATGTTTAGGTCAATTAGATGTGTGAGAGAGATATATGAAATGGTTTGTGCATATTTATGTTGTAGATGCGGTTATATGTTTTTAAATCATTATTGATAATACTCCCTCCGTCCCAAAATTATTGTCCCATTTTGACTTTTTTTTTTAATTTTCAACTTTGACCTTTGGTATTTTTATTTATATTACATAATACATGATACAAAATATATGAACAGATTGAGTTTTAAATGTATTTTCATTGGTATAATTTTTATCAAGTAATATAACACAAACAAAAATATTTATAGTCAAAGTTAAGAAATAAAGACCACAAAAGTCCTGGTGGGGCAATAATTTTGGGACGGATGAAGCAATGATTTTTAACGGTTACACGTTTTTAATAATGGGTTGTAAATGGTTTAAAAACTGTATTTAATTTAATAAAAATGTATGCATTTGAATTTTAATATTGGGATGTATTGAAATTTAAACCTTCCTTTTATGGTAAGTGTGTAGGCTTATTGTTGATATAAATAATGCATAAAAACGTTTATTAATATTTTTCGATATCCCTATGTTTTGATGATCACAAAATGTAAAAACATTAAACGTAAAATTATTACGTAAACAAGTATTTAGTTACAAATATCATTATATCCAACAAAATCACTTAAGGCATGAATAAACAAATGTCTAATACATTTAATGATCAAAGGGATTTTATTTAAACACTACAAAATTTATAAAATGTTATAAACATCTTATATATTTTTGAAAAACAATGTTGGTAATTAAAGGAAAATGTTTAATTAATAACAAATATATGAATTCAAAATTTTAACTAAAATCAGTTAGTTTTTCACCAAATAAACTTTCACCAGAAAGAGACAAAAAAATCTGGCTGTTACAGGAGGGCGGCCCCCTTAATTTTAAGGGGGCCGGCCACCATTTATGGGGGCCGGCACGCTCCTGTTGTCACATTCTTTTGCCTATAAATACTGGCTCATTTCTGCTATTTTCCTAACCTTTTGCACGAAAATTTTCAGTCACAATCCTTCCAAACATCATTCTAAATCCTTTGATCATAAGATTATAAGTCTTTGTTTCAAGTGATTCAATTCCTCACCATTCAAAGTGCAAGAGAAGAATACTCCCTCAACATCTAGTTAAGAAGTATTGTAGATTTGTGAATATAGTTTTGTAGTTGTATAAATTATTTGTAAAGGTGTAGAGTGATAGGTAGATTTAAGTGTAGTGAAGTGAGGTAGTGAAGAAGAAGTAGTGTTGAGAAGAAGTAGTGTTGTTAAGAAGAAGTAGTGAAGTAGTTGTGGTGTACACTAGTTGTGAAGAAGTTGTGAAGAGTTGTGAGATTGGTTTTAGCTATAATTAGAACTCGACATTTTGCTTAGTGTCGTTAAATGGTGTTAGCAAAGGTGTGTAAGGTTTCATCGCCATAAGGGAGCTTGTTGACATAGTGAAGAAAACTCTCGAGTTAGGTGCTCGGGGAGTGGAGTAGGGCGAAGAGGAGCTTCGTAGCCGAACCACTATAAATCCTTTGTCTTGTGGTGCGATCTTTCCATCTCTATCTCTTTACTAACTTGTTTATATTGTCATCATTTACTTTCGTAGATATAAGTGTTTATAAGTGTGCAAGTATTGATCTCACATAAAACTATAATCGAAGTTTTAAAAACTAAGTTTTTATGAAATTAAAAAGACGTAAAACTATTCAACCCCCTTCTAGTTTTCCACAGTTATTTTTTTTTAAGACTTCCTTTTTAGGAATGGCCAAAATACATTATAATGTAGTTAAGATATAATTTTCATCAACCATTATATAACACAAACAAAAATACTTAATATCAAAGTTGAGATAAAAAAAACCCTTCAAAATTCAAAATAGAACAGTTAATTTGATATGAAAAGAGTATATACTATATAGGTCATAACTCGTCCACTGACCGCTTTTTTAATAGTAGATCAATCTTATAAATTCGTATTTAAAAATTGTATACGCTAATTGTAACTATACCGTGTGTAGTAAGCATTGGAGTATATATCTATATTATATAAAGATTCAATGGCTTAATTTAATGTGCAAGAGGATTTGTGCACAAAATGTAGTACGGTACGAGGTAGTTTAAGCAACATCAAAAGTATATCAATTAAACGAATTTACATCTACATACTTCAATGTATCCGCAGTTACAGAACATGAAAGGTCTACAGACTACAGTTTTGCAACCTCAAAGAATACAAAGCAAGTTGCAATTACATTCTTATTAATGCAGTGAATATGAATATGAACTATTACAATTGCTAATGACCAATTCTTAATGAATTACAACCCAAAAGAATACCTACCATCCTATAGTTACAACAAGGCTTTAAATGTGAATCTTTTCGGTTGCTTTTTTAAAGATTATAAATAGATTCGAACAATGACCAAGAAAAATCCATCTCCATCGACCACAGTTTCAATCGACCACAATTTCAAACAAGAAGGAAAAAAAAAATATCCGTTTTTCTATTTTTTGCAAATGATACAACCAACAACACAACAAACCACTACACCATGTCACGAACTCAGCAAGAAAAAAAATAACGCATATCTCAAGTTTGTGTTTCCAATTGCTTGTAATAGATCTTTAAAAGATTTAAACACCAAAACCCATCATCGATCTTGAATCAAGACACAGAAAATCATCAAGCGACACAACCACTACAGTACTCGAAATCAAAAGAAACCTACCGAGACCTTATTTTAGATCTTGAAGCCAATAACCTTAACAACTCTTCAACGTCTCTTGATATTTAAAAGGTGATATGGTGATTTAAAAGGTGTTGTGGGTTTCGTTTGTTTAACTGAAAGAAAGAAACCAAAGAAACATTGAAGGAAAGGAGATTCGTTTGGTATTTATCTTGCAAAACAATGGTTGCTAACTATTTTATAATAGAGAGTAAAAAGAATGGTTACATTAGCCTCATGGGCATTTAGGTGTATTTCGCTAAGACTAAATAAATTTTGCAACACGAATATATTTCATATATGTTTCGTTTACAAAATTCTGATGAGTGGTTACATTAGCCTCATGGGCATTGAGGGTGTGTTTCTTTTTTCGGGTTAATAGACAAAGAAGTTACTAAAGTTTTAAAAAATGTTCGCCTAAGCTACTATAGTTTAAAACGTTACAAAAAAGTTACTCAAGTTCACGGGATTATAAACTGGGTTACTAAAGTTTCGAAAATATTACACTAGGGTTACTCTCAAGGTAGGCAACCGGTTGATAGCCGGTATCCCAGCCTAAAACATAATACACCTCAAAAAAGTTACTAAAGTTTAAGAAAAACTTCACCTAAGTGACTAAAGTTTCGAAGCTGTCATCTGAGTTACCCAAGTTCACGTTTTTTTTAATTATTATTATTATTGTTATTATTATTATTGTTGTTGTTGTTGTTCTTATTATTATTATTATTATTATTATTATTATTATTATTATTATTATTATTATTATTATTATTATTATTATTATTATTATTATTATTATTATTATTATTATTATTATTTTATTAGAAACTCATAGAATTTACAAGAAATTAGTGGAGAGCCGAGAAACAATCTGAGCCCCCACTCCTCTAGCTATAGCGAAACTAATCATACTAAAAATATGAGCAGCAGCACGTGCTCCAATGTCTTGAGTCACCGAGAATCTGCGGATACGCTTTAGTAAGGTCACCGCATCCTTCTCAAGTTCTCCAAAAGAAGAGAATGAAAAGGGGAGAAACCCATATCCAATATCTGCGCATTTAGCCTCGTACTTGACACGTTTACGTTGTGCGGCTTCAATCACCGCACGACCCGATACAAAATCAACCATGACAGTTTGCGTCAAGGGCGATTACCCTGTCAAATCGACACATACATCAAGCCAACCATCCCACGAGTAGAACAACATATCAGCCGGACGTAAATGTTTGTCCCTTTCTCCACTAAGCCCAATATAAACCTCTTTTCGAGCCGAAATCCCAGACGGAGAACAGTTGTCAACAAGGGTATCACGCACTATGTTATGCCGATGTTTAATACCAATAATACCAGCTCACGATACAGCATGATCCCCATAAATATCCCCTGTAAAGACCCTAGAACAAGCTGAACACGGCATCTGAAAAGAGAATAGGGGAACACCTAACCCATAATACATCAATGCCACGTAGGCATTTAACCGGTAGTAAAGAGTTAAAACTAAGACAGTAACTTATGTAACCGGTGGAAAAAAGTTGAGTAACTTGTTTGTAATGTTTTAAACTATAGTAACTTAGGCGAACATTTTCCCAAACTTTAGTAACTTATTTGTCTATTAACCTTCTTTTTTTCTTTAGCTAAGAGATTGGATCCACAAAACATTTAATAGTATTTATTTTTTAAGTAGGACCTACATATTTCTCTTAGTTCCTTTATATCCTCAAGGTTAAAAATGTTAACCCCTCCCCATTAAGAGGCTCCAATAAAGGTGGACCCCACATATATTTATAAGGCTCTTAGGTCTAAAAAGAAAAAGAAACACTCCTTAGAAACTGACATGACTAGTGGGTCACTAGTAGAGTTACTCGAGTGTTAGCTCACTCCAAAAATGTCATTAATCCAAAATTCAAATCACAATTATGCTTATATATCACTTGTACTTTAAGCTGCTAAGCTAGTACTCCTATTATATTTAGGTTTCACATTCCCCAACCAAATATTTCTTTGTTTATTTAAAGTTGTACTTTATTGTTTCCAATTGTAAGAACAAAAAAAATATTAACATAGGAATGTCATTCATTGATATTTTCCATACTGCTTATTAGGCTATTAGGCAAGGTAAGAGTTTTTTCACCATACACATCAGCGCCACGTCAGCTTTCTCTCTCCTCTCACTTCCCTTCACCACTCTTCACCAATTAGTGGGCAAGGGAAACCCATCTTCACCTTAACTCCTATTTTTTTTAATACTTACACAATTAAAATCATAAGCGTATAAATTTAAAACCGTAAACGTTTTGTGGAAAACTAGAAGGGGGGTTGAATAGTTTACCGCTTTTTAATTTAATTATATTTGAAATGTTTTCGTGTAATCGATGACTAAAGCTATTAAACAATAAGTAATAAGCAGGGGTAAAGTAAGAAACGATCAAACCACAACACGGATGTTTATAGTGGTTCGGCTACAAGGTCTCTTTTTCCTTGCCCTACTCCACTCCCCGAGTATCCTTCACTAGTCAACAAGCTCCTTTCACCGGCGGAGAAAACCTTACAATCGTCGCTTACACTTTATCCGGTACAAAGCTAAATATTGGGTCCTAGTTCGAGGTAGAACCACCCTAACGTCACCTATCCAATATTTCCGACACTAAGCTAGATGTTGAGTTCTTTTACAAAGGTATAACCACTCCTATCACTTAATGTATTTTGAGGACTAAAATACTAACCGATCACTTCTTGACAAGATACAAATGAAGTATAAACTGTTGGGAATTCTGCTAAGAGATAATTCTGCTGAAGAATCTGCTGATGGAATCTGTTGAAGCTAACGTTTCTGCTGAAGCTATAGATGGTTTCTGCTGACATAGTGTTTCTGCTGATATTATATTTCTACGGATTTAGTGAATCCGTATCTTTAGTATTTGTTTGTTAGGATATGCATGAGCTATTTTAGGTAGTGATATGCATTGATATTTTTATTTATTATGTAATTAGGGTTTCTTGTCTATAAAAGGAACAGATGGTCATTGT
>LBNU01030866.1:37999-54756 GCA_014162995.1 Artemisia annua | reverse complement strand
ATTCATAAACACTTTAGAGAAAAACTTTTATTAGATCCATAGAGGATCATTATTATTAGTGAAAAACCTTGTTGGTAACTTTGATTGTGTTCTTTATCATTATTCCGCTGTGCAATCAATCATTGTTATTATATCCTAGATTGGGCTTGATTTTGGTTCTACATAAACTATAAGAGTTTAGACAATGCAAAGCTAACAAGTCTTGAAACGTTGTGTTGAAACTTTTAACTTCTCGGATGAACTTGTGAACTTCTTTGCTACAAAAGAATGTCACACAATAGAAATACTAATGAGTTAAATGAAAGAAATGAGAGTGTATATGCAAAGTATAGCTAAAAGTGATAAAGGATTTATTGGATGTGGCTTGCTATTTATAGGCAAGAACTTCATCTCAACCACGGATCCGGCGGAACCCTTTTGAGGGTTCTGTCCGTGTGGGACTTCGGTTTCACCAGACCTGATAGCAAAACATCAAGAAATCTTTCCATATCTTTGTCAAGTCTAATCAAATCATACAAGGTCAACTTGTAAGATATGTTGAGTGAGAATCTATCTAAGATACGCATGAGATCTTACAAGGTCAACTTGATAAGACATATATGATGCAATGAATGATGTAAAAATATATTTCCAAATTTAGACTTTTACTAATATGAAAGTGAACTTGTAAAAGTATTTTTGTAGCAATTTGGAATAATGTTTGTGTGATGCGTTTAGTAAGTAGTTGAGTTACTAAAGAAGTTTGGAGACTTATAACTCAATAAGACACATTGTTTACAAAAATTTACTAAATAAGTTTTGACACTTAATATGCTATCAACATCATAAGTTCAACAATGAATTATGTAGCAAATGTGATGTTTACTTAGAAATAAAGTTTCTATATGTGAGACTTATAATACAATTATATTTTTCTTAGAAAATAAAGTTTATACTTTGTCGACAACAAAATATTAGTAAAGATCGTAAAATATAAATAACGTTTTTAGACGATATTTGTATTAACAATCTCCCCCTTTTTGTTGAGGACAAAACATAATTTATTTTTAAGCAACTAGATAATTATAGTTTTAAGTCTTTTAAACATCAATATTAAACCATGTTTTACTCAACTTTTAGTTATGTATGAATGATATGCAAGAATCAATAAAAGTTAAGGTTGAGTTTAATATTAATTCTCCCTCTTTTTGCCGAAACAAATAGAAGAGTTGTGTAGCGGAATAATGCGTGCCCAATGCTCCCCCTTGGACAATACTCCCCCTAGTTGGGGTGCCAAGTAAGGATACGTGGATTTTGATCCTACAAAAAGAGAGTTATTTGACAAAAAAGACATGTATATATATAGTCAACCACAATAAGTCGTGAAAAGGTAAGCAACCATATCACAAACAAGACAAAGGAATGGCCAACCCATAATGCACACTATATAGTAGAACCAATCTTATTCCAAGTAAAATTTAACTTTGACAAAGGTCAAAGCAAAGACAAGAAATAAAAGAGTAAAAGTCCTACTTCTAAAAAGAAAAATAAAAATGGAAAAATAACTTAGAAAGGAAAAATCCTACATCTATAAAAAGACCAACAATAGTCCTTAATGAGAAACATCCTCCTAGAGCAAGTTCTAAGGTTGGTGAGGATGTGAAAGAGCATTTAGACGCTCGAGAATGTGTTGGAGGATGAAGCGGGTTTTGTCTTGAACTTCGTGAAGCATAGTTTTTATGCTTTCACAAATTTTGAATGTTCGCTCACATTGCGAGCAACCATGACGAGGGTTAGGTAGGATAGGGTTATTGGTTGATTGTGGTGGTGGTGGAACACTTGAGGTTTGTTTGTTTTTTTTGGTTCTACAACGGATGAGAACAAGGCGGTTTGGAATTCCATCGCTTGATGGAGGTGTGTATCAATCATGCTTTTAAAAGCATACAAGTTGTCAAGGCGATCATTAATCTCTTCATGGGTGTTTGGTGGGTTATTCTACAAGGATGCTTCTATTTCCTCGTAAGAAGGAAACAAGGATTCTAAGTGTTGAGATTGGGATTGTGGTTCTTGAGGTGGTGCTTGATGGTGAGGTTGATCATGTTGTTGGAAGTTTGGCTCTCCATATAGGGGACCATGGATGTCTTCGTAGATGGGATGAAACAACATGGGTTTTGGTTGTGGTGGTTCTTCTGGTTGAGATGATTGTGGTTCCAATGGTGGTGGATTTGATGATTTTTGAGGAAGATTTTCCAAGTCCTCAAGAAATGAAAGAGGTGATGATGGTGGAGTACCAAAGAGTTCCATGGGTTTTATCTTAGGTGATTTTGGAGGTGATGGTGATTTTGATGGTTGAGTTGGTTCCGATGGTGGTATTGGATCAATTGGTGTTTTTGTTGGTGGTGGAGTAGTGGTGACATTTTGTGATCTAGGTGATGGTGTGGGAGTGACAAGATTAAGGAAATTTTCTTCCCTGATAGGTGATGATATGATGAGTGGTGATTCATCAAAGGATGATGAGTTTAGATTGATGGTTGAGTTAAAGCAACACGGTTTGACGCTAATCCTAGCGGTTCTTCTAATGGGTTAATATGGTGGTGATGAATTGTTGGATTTTGTCATAGTGGTACAAAGATGGTAATGAGATGTTTAAGATGCAAGAAGGTGATGGTGAGGTGTGAGTACAAAGTACAAACTATCCAAGATGGATCAATTTATAGAGTTGAAGAATTTTGGAAGGAGTGTTTGGATTTGATGTTCTTCCATACAAAAATGGATGTTTCTAATCATTTGGATGGTTTATGAAGGTTGTCAAATCATTGGAAGTCAATCCAATGGAAATTGTGGAGTAAGAAGACCAAGATATGTACTAAATGCTATGTGGTCATGTCAAATAATTTGGGTCAGATGTTCCACGGATTTCAAGGAACCTTTCAGAGGGTTCCTTCCTTAATGTAGAAGGGTTCCTTGGGTTAATTTTGTTTAAATTGGATTTTTGGCGGGAAGAGGTTTCCTATTGGTTCTAATGAGCAAAATGATCCTAATATGTTTAATGGAAGTTAAGATGTTTCTCACTAAAGAAAATGATTTGGTGTTTGAGAAAATGTGAAAATAAGAAAAATGAAAAAATTTCTGCAGGCACTTGGTGGAACCAAACGTTTACACAGGCGGAACCCTACATTTGGTTCCGCCTGGTCCGTTGGGCCAAATCTGGGTTTACCCAGAAAATGCACTGGCGGAACCCTACATTTGGTTCCGCCAAATCCGCCAGGTCTGTATAATTAACAGAACAGTAAAACGAGGGTCGAGACAATTTCCAAATTTTCCGAAAATTCCCAAAACATAAACTTAGTACTATATCTGATTAGGAAATGATAAAAATGAATATAGAAACATTCTTACCGATAGATTTGGACCGGGGGCTAACGAATTTCACTATACTTAGTCAAATGTGAAAAATATGAAAACACTTCAATATTGTCTTCCTGCGTAAATGGTTAAACCAATACATTGTCCAAAGATAAGAAAAGATCCTAGAAATACATAAAACCATAAAACAACATAAAATACATAGTTTAACAACTACAAGGTTCCAAGGCTTAGTTATGCCAAACACTCCTTAAACCAGTTTCTCATAAGCGATCTATCTTCTTCTTGAGCTTTCCAAGGTACCTTCCAAAGCACTTCCACATTCCTTTTGTTTGCTTGTATTCCTCGGACTCGTTTTCAATAGAAGGAAGTTCTTGGAGGTAATCAAGAGGGGCTAGCCTAGAGTTAGGAAGACCATCATCATCGCTCATGGATGAAGATGATGATGAAGGCGAAGGAGAGCGAGGACGTTTCCCTTGAGTCTTAGAGACTCTCTTACCACTTAGAGGGACAAATATGTGAGGAATGAGGGAGTAGTCAAGGCCAATTCCTTTGTCGTTTGGTGGAATGGGTGATATGGCTCTAAAGAGGCGGGTGAGAAGCATCCCGTATGGGAGAGCGGTTGTTCTATTCAAAGGTATATCGACCATTCTTTTAGCCATGACATTAACCAAATTGAAAGGTTGTCTAGTAGAGATACTATAGAGCATGTAGCAAAGACATGTGTTCACATGATCTCTATTTCCTATGGAACTTATGACATTAGCCCTAAGAACTTCTTCCCACTTCCTAAATTGAGGCTTAAGCTCATTGAGTTCCATTCCAAACGGGTCCTTATTGACTTCCTTTCCCGAAAATGTTTTCCTAGTGTTTGTAGTTCTTACGAATAGATGTTCACGAAGCTCTTCCTTACTAACAAGAGGAGTGGCATATGTAGGATTACGATCAATGGTGTCGAGACTTGTGAGTGATTTGATTCGTTAAAATCAATATATATATATTATATTCTCCAACAAATACGCTAGAAATACGTATTCCCGAGTCGTTCCGTGAAGGTGTGAATGGAAAATCGATTTCCGTGTCGAAAACGTGTAGTGAATGTGTATATAAAAAGATATAAGAGATTTTAAACTACGAGAAATGAAATAGCAATTAAAAATCACGTATTCAAGCAAACAAATAGAGCAAATAGAGCACAAAATCCTAAAAACGCAAACTAAAATCCTAAAACGTACGAAATAATCTCTAAAAACGCACCTAAATAGTGGAACTAAGGACAAAGGCAACTAGAAATATAAAAATAATTTTTCTAAGCTAAAAATGAGAAAAAAATATTATATGAAAAAGAAAATTTATTTTTGGACTTTTTATTTATTTATTACGATTTAAAAAGTATTAAAAAGAAAATTAATGAAAGGAAATAGTAAAAGAATTAAAATAAATCCGAATTTTTTATAACAAATATTTTGAATTACTGAGAATCTATGAAAATTATAAAAAGTGAAAAAGCAGTTTAAATAAGCAGAAAAATAAGCTAGACCGAAAAGATAAGTAAAAAGAAAAAGAAATAAGAGAGGGTTTAAATAAAAATGGAAACCACAACCCTTGAGAAAAGTCCCAAGGGCGCAGTGGTTAGTGAGTGTGGGGGTGTGCTGGGTGGTCCAAGGTCAAACCCCAGCAAATGCTATTTTTTTAAACTATTTTTTTTAATTTTTTTTTTCTTTTGCAAAAAGCTTAAGCTAACAAATAAAAAGGACTTTTATGAAAAACTTTTTACTGAAAAGCTATTAGAAAGCTTACAGAAGCTCAAGGAAACAACAACTAACGTTTTTAAACTTAAATGAGTTCAAATGAGAAAAAGCAGTTAACAAATTGAAACACAAGCTCAGAGGATAGCACAAGCTCAAGTAGAAATAATCACAAACTAGCAAACTCAGTTAATCACAAATAATCAAATGAACTGATACAAACTAGAAAAAATCAACAAACTCAACACACTGGTCTAATCTAGCAGTTACTGAGTCATAAGGGGCTACTTAAATGGTTCAAAATTAGCTATTGAATAAGCAAATTAGGCCAAATGAATGATGGATCCAACAAGCTAGCATATCAGGCTATCCAAAACATCAAAGAACAAGTAATAACACCAAAGATCTAACAATTTATGATCCAAGCAAATTCACTAGAAACTGCAATAGTGAGTGGTGCAAGGCAGTACACTGAGCAGATGACCAATTTTGAGTACAAATTCAGGCAATCAAATGAATTCCAATCTGAGCTTTCCTTTTTGATTCAAGTACACAAGCAGCCAAGGATTTCAAAACAACAATCAAATCTTGTTTCCAAAATCTAACAAAGCCTACAGATCATCTGATGTTTTGTCTAATTCTGAACTTTTGACTTTTTGATTTTTTCAAAGCTTTGACTAAATTGAATTTTGATTAATCCTAAATGACTAATTATGCTATACTAAACTAAGATGCAACTGAATAAAGCTAGTTTAACTACTTTTAAGCTAATAATGAAGATTTAAGATATTGAAATTCTAACAAATGCACAGAATTGGGATGAACAAATGATTTTGACTTTCTAAAGTAAACCTACTGTTTTATGCTATTTTTATTCTACTATGATCCTAAGTGAGGTGTCTATACTGTTTCTAACTTCTGTAACACAAGCAATCCCAGAAAACAACCTATTCCAAACACTATTTTATTGGTTGTTGCTGAATTTTTATGAAGCACAGTTGAGATATACTTATCCAAACTACCAAATCACAACAACATCAGATCAAATAGGTCCAATATAACTCAGAAACTCAGATCTAAACATCATATTCAACACAGATCACAGATTGCTATATATGACAGATAATTCACTAATTAAGCAACTATGAGATAGATCAAATAAACAACTACAACTAAGCAACTATCACTCTAATATATCAAATAAACTCAGAAATACAAGTAGAACACAGATCTAAACACTAACTCAAATTATGCAATATTAGAGAGAAATTCAAAAGAGAAACTCACAAGCTTATTCCCCTCAGCTCAAACAGAGTGGATTTACTATGCTTGCCTATCTTTAGATAGGCCAATAGCTTCCCGAACTCCACTTGGTCTATTAAATCAACCCAAATTCATAACCTTCATGGCTAGTTTGACTTTTGTTGACTATTTTGAGATAATAAGATTTGGACTGAGTTTACACCTACAAACACTCACTAAAGCTATGGACAGCTAAAATGAGTTCTAACTAATGAGAAAACAGCTTATTGAAGCTAGTTTTTGATTTTGAAAAACTTATTTTTGGTTTTTATTTGATTTTTCTGATTTTTTTTATGTTTTTGATTGAGATAAACAACAATAAACTATTAACTAAGAAATTGACTGAAATTGATTGCTAAATTATAATAAAACAGTATCAAGCTTAATAGATCTAGGATTAAACTAAAACAGAAATTTAAAGTGAGATATAAGGAACTTTTATTTATAAAAAGTAAACTAAACTTTCATTAATATTAAAACTGAATTACACTATTACAATTGAGAATAAAAAATAACAGAGTTTCACTACTTAAAAAACTACTCAAACTAATGAGGAGAGGAAAGGGGTATTTATAGGAATGAGGGAGGAAGTTGAGGATGCTTCTAACCTTCCATGTCGTGCTTGTTTTGGGATCATGTGCACGAAATTTGATGTGGATTGCTGACATGTCATTCCCTGACATGTCAGGATCTTCTAGAAACCATTTGATTAGACTGTTATACCCTTAATGGTGGTAATTTTGGGATTGGGAAAGTAAGGGTTCTAAGGTGAATAGTAAAATCTGGGTTGGGTAAATAATTTGGGTGGCAGGTGATTTTAAAAGGTATTTATTACTTTGTGTTGACCGGGATTTGGGGTTTGACCTGGGTAAGTGAAAAGGGACGGGTTATCATTTAAGGGGAATGGGCTTGGGTGATGTGGGCTAGGATAGGGTATTGGGTTTAATAAGGAATGGGTTTTTATTATTTTGGGGTGGTTTTGGATCCGTGAGTTTATAATAAAATCATAAGGACCATATGTGTAGATTCTAAAAATTAAGGGACTGAATCTGCCAAATGTGAAAAGTGTGATCCAAGGGCTTTTGTTGTCACTCTTTGATTCTTCAAGGACTCTGTTGTCATTTCTTCAAAAATATTCTTTAAAGGATCATTTCTTACAATTGATGAAAGTTGAGGGACCAAAGTTGTAATTTTTCCAAACTTCATCCAAGGATCAAATTTGACAAGATATGATTCCCCGAGGTTGACTTTGACTTTTCGACCTTTTCCTTTGACTATTTGACTTTCCCGGCTTCGACTTTTGACACTTTCCATTCTCATGCTCGTTTTTGTCGGTTTTCCTTGATTTTATGTCCATTTATGAAATATCCATACCTGCACAATCATAAACACAAAAGCACGATATCTTTGGCATTTATGGTTAGTTTTTGGTTGTTTTGGTCTTAATTTGGCAAATAAAAGGTGTATGAATAAGCATACACCAAAATCTCCCAGACTAAGGTGTTGCCGTGTCCTCACGCAATGTGATCAATTCACGCTTTTGAGATAAATAATTTCATATCCCTTTTTACTAACTTTGGAAAGTAGCAAAACGTTCAAAAGAGATTACGAAATCATTTATTCCCGAAAACACACCGATTTTCCATTTTATTCCTTATACTAATCTGTACTACTATTTTTGTATTTTTCCACTTTTTCATGTGACGGTATGTTTACTTTCATTATTTTACAATAACGTTTAGGATCATAGAATAAGTACACGACTCATGGAGAAGTGACCATACGGATAAAATTCGTCATCCTTGATTTTTCACAAGCCCTCAAACTAAGCTTAAAAACGAAATCATTGTTTAAATACAAGTTAGATGCCAACACTACCCATGGAAGTTACTTGTGTAATTACCTCTTGCTCCCATTTTCTTAATTTATCTAGAATTTTTTATTTTTGTTGAGAAAGGAATTTCTTCATACTTTTTCTTTTTTATAGTTATTATTCCGATAAAGATACTAAGTAGTTTCTAGTCCTTCTCTCGAGAACCGTTGCATATAAAAATGAGGTCCACATCAAGGTCTCTGATTTAACACGATTTTGAGGAGTATCCCTTTTATTGGCAACCGAAACAACTCATCTACGAGTCCAGAGACAAAAGGTTTTATTAGGACCCCCCCACCCCGAAGTTGAGATTTGGCGTTATTAAACATTATTAAGAACTTTAACGTATTAGCCCTCAACCTTTTATAACAATTACAACATCGGTTTGCGAGCCGGCAAGATGTAATAGTCTATTATGACCTTGGAATTTTCCTCTGCCTTTTTGAAGTCTACAACATCGGCTGCGAACCGGCAAGATGTAGAAAACTTTTATGGCTTTGGATTATTATATTATTATTCATTCATTCATTATTATCTTTGCCAAATCCCAAGTCCTACGGCTTTTATAACAATCACAACATCGGCTGCGAACCGGCAAGATGCAATAGTCTATTACACCGTAACACTGGCAGTACCTTGATGTGTACCCAACTCTCATAAGCAAGGATCCTTTCGACAAGAACCAAAAACTAAGTTTCGCCAAAACCTAACATCTTTAATTATTTTATACACATATATGGGGTGAAACAATCTTGTGGGAGCAAAAAGCCACAAGTACCTTCGATGAGCTCTAAAGAGAACCAACTACTCCACGTTTAGCATCTAACTTCTAAATAAACTCTATCATTTCTCGTTCTTCGCAAATTTAAAATCTCAAATAATGAGATCCGCGAATGCTTAGCCGATAATCGAATATTAAGATTATATTGGTTAAGGGAGACAAGCTAGGGCTCAACACGCCTGGATCAAGTCAAAATTTTTATTCTTACTCTTACCAGTGGAAAGTCAAACATGGTGTCAAAACTTATTATATTTTTGCACAATTTTTTCACTTTTTCTTTTTTTTGGTACTTTTTCACAACATTTTCATCAATATTTTTTAAAATTTTTCAATTTTTTTTAGGAAAAACGGGGTTGCGAGAGTAAACGACTAAAATGAAAGTGCACGGTTAAATCGAATCGAAGATTCACCCCCTCAGACTAAAGATAAACATTGTCCTCAATGTTTCAAAGGTAAGGGTAATCCTAACAAAAGTCTAGGCCGTTTATTAAGTATGCCAAAAGATAAACGTTAGTCGATAAGATAAGTATATTTTGGATTTCCCGTAGAAGCAACAATGAATGAGACTCGAGTTGAGAGAAAGATAACGAGCACGAGAATCTTCATAAATCGGGGTAAATCCTGAACATACACAAACAACCACGAAACACGAGAAATGGAAGAGGTCTCCCCTCCTCACGTCTCTTATTAAAAAAGAAAAAGATAGATGGATAAGCATGGGTTGCCTCCCACGAAGCGCGTTGTTTTTGATTACCGAGTCACGTAGCTTGACTCGATCCCCGAATTTAGTTATCCTTAGGGAAAGTTTGGAGATCCGGGACAACCATTGGTGGTATGTCCCCTCCGAAGTAGTGTTTGAGACGATGACCGTTCACCTTAAAATTGGGACCATCAGTTTGAGCTAACTCGATGGTGCCATAAGGAAAAACTTGGGTAACGGTAAACGGTTCTGACCAACGGGTTTTGAGTTTGCCCGAGAAAATCTTCAATCGATAATTGAAAAGAAGAACTTGATCACTAACGTTGAAAACGCGGTCTTTGATTTTGGAATCATGAATCCTCTTCATTTTCTCTTTGTAGATTAAAGAATTCTCGTAGGCTTGATCACGAAGTTCGGTCAATTCATTTAATTGAACTTTACGATGATCACCCGCGATTTTGAGGTCAAAATTAGCATGTTTCAAGCCCCAGTAGGCCTTATGCTCTAATTCAATGGGCAAGTGACAAGCCTTTCCATACACCAACTTATAAGGAGTACACCCGATGGGGGTTTTGTAAGTGGTGCGGAAAGCCCATAATGCATCATCTAACTTATCGGCCCGTGAAGCACGATTTTCTCCTACGGTCTCTCTAATAGACGTTTCAAACCACGATTTGGAACCTCAACTTGACCGCTCGTTTGCGGGTGATACGCGGTCGAAAGACGGTGGGTAACTCCATACTTAAGCATGACTTTGGCAAATTGATCGTTACAAAAATGAGTACCGCGATCACTTATAATAGCACGAGGAGTTCCAAATCGGTAAAAGAGACTTTTCAAAAATTTCACAACAACTCGGGCGTCATTGGTGGGGAGCGCCTTTGCTTCAACCCATTTCGACAAGTAATCGACGGCCACGAGTATATACTTATTCCCTCGAGAAGATGGGAATGGTCCCATAAAGTCAATACCCCAAACGTCAAAGATTTCACAAACTTGAATCGCATTTTGCGGCATCTCATCTCGTTGTGAAATTTTGCCTTGACGTTGGCATGAATCACACGACTTCACCAAGTTATGTGCATCACGGTATATCNGCCTTTGCTTCAACCCATTTCGACAAGTAATCGACGGCCACGAGTATATACTTATTCCCTCGAGAAGATGGGAATGGTCCCATAAAGTCAATACCCCAAACGTCAAAGATTTCACAAACTTGAATCGCATTTTGCGGCATCTCATCTCGTTGTGAAATTTTGCCTTGACGTTGGCATGAATCACACGACTTCACCAAGTTATGTGCATCACGGTATATCGTCGGCCAATAGAATCCGGAATTGAAAACTTTTTTAGCGGTGTAATTGGCACCATGATGTCCCCCCGTGGGTCCATTGTGGCATGCCATAAGAATCTCATTGGCTTCCTTGCCGTGAACACACCGCCGGATCACTTGATCCGCACAAATTTTAAACAAGTAGGGGTCGTCCCAGAAATAATGTTTAATGTCCTTAAAGAATTTATTTTTTTGTTGGGACGACGTCCCTTTCCGAATGAAATTCCCCGCATGGTAATTCGCAAAGTCGGCGAACCATGGGGTACTTGGGTCATGAGATAAACTCCCAAGTGTCTCAAGAGGAAATGATTCATTGATTTCCTTTTTCTCGAGAACACTTTGATGGGGATTCTCAAGTCTAGAAAGATGGTCGGCGGCTAGGTTCTCCGCTCCTTTCTTGTCACGAATTTTGACATTTAATTCTTGAAGAAGGAGAACCCACCGCATTAATCTTGGTTTAGCATCTTGTTTAGTCATAAGGTATTTTAAAGCCGAATGATCCGTATACACTATGCATTTTTTCAAAAGAAGGTAAGGTCGAAACTTTTCAAAGGCATAAATGACGACTAACATCTCTTTCTCCGTAGTCGTATACTAGATTGAGCTTCATTCATCGTCTTACTTGCATAGTGTATCGGTTGAAAATACTTGTTCTTCCGTTGCCCCAAGACCGCCCCGATAGCATAATCGCTAGCATCGCACATAAGCTCGAAAGGCAAGTCCCAATCGAGGGCAACTAAGATCGGAGCTTCTGTCAATTTCTTCTTAAGTATCTCAAACGCTTCAACACACTCTTTAGAGAAGAAGAACGGAGCATCTTTTTCAAGCAAATAGGTCAGAGGTCAGGCAATCTTAGAAAAGTCTTGAATAAAATGTCGGTAAAAGCCGGCATAACCGAGGAAACTTCGGATTCCCTTGACGGTCGTGGGATGAGGTAGCTTTGCGATCACATCGACTTTAGCTTGATCGATCTCAATCCCGGCTTTCGAAATCTTATGGCCAAGGACAATGCCCTCTTTAACCATGAAATGACATTTTTCCCAATTGAGAACCAAGTTGGTGTCTTCACACCTTTTAGCATTTTCTCCAAATGGTAAAGGCACGTCGTAAATGAGTTTCCATAAACCGAAAAATCGTCCATAAAGACCTCCATTGTTTTCTCGATCATATCGTGAAATATGGCCATCATGCACCTTTGGAACGTGCCTGGAGCATTGCATAAGCCAAAAGGCATACGTCGATAAGCAAACGTTCCATAAGGGCAAGTGAAGGTGGTCTTTTCTTGGTCTAACGGGTCAATAGGTATTTGAAAGTAGCCGGAAAAACCACCAAGAAAACAATTGAACTCATTTCCCGCTAGACGTTCGAGCATTTGATCCATAAAAGGGAGCGGGAAATGGTCTTTTCGGGTGGCATCATTAAGTTTGCGGTAGTCGATACACACTCTCCATCCGGTGACGAGACGTGTGGAAATTAACTCGTTATTCTCATTTGTGACAACGGTCATTCCCCCTTTCTTTGGAACACAATGGACCGGGCTAACCCATGGGCTATCGAAAATGGGGTAAATCATCCTAGCTTCGAGGAGTTTGAGAACTTCCTTCTTAATAACTTCAAGGATTTTCGGGTTAACCCATCGTTGTTGTTGAACGGAGGCCTTGTAGTTATCTTCGAGTAAGATCTTATGAGTGCAAAAACGAGGGTCTATGCCCATGATGTCGGAAATTTGCCAAGCGATGGCACTCTTGTGTTTCACAAGAACATCAATGAGACGGGTCTTCTCCTCATCTTTTAGGTCTTTAGAAATGATGACGGGATACTTGTCGGTATCTCCAAGAAAAGCTATTCAAGATGAGGAGGTAAATCCTTGAGCTCGAGCTCCGGAGGATTAGACGTTTTGATTTCTTTAACTTCTTCAATTCTAAAATCCATCAGAGGAGGAGAAAGTGACGGATCTTCATTCAATAACTTTTCAAGCAAACGAATATCCTCCTCCGGATCAAAGACGGTGTCATCAACTTCCAGTGAAATTGAATCATTTGAAAGATAAGCCTCGATCTCTTCCAAGATGAAATCACTTCCCTCAAACGGAGTGAGGGAAGGGGAAGAGTCGGCAACAATAGGTTGAGAAGAAGGAGTGGGATTGCCACTCGAAACATCATGACAAAAACCGAGTAGTTCTTAAGAATACTCCTCCGAAACTTCATCAATAACATCAATTCGGTTTACTGACATGCAATCATCGGTGGAGGAGTATCTCGACGTTTGGTCCAAGTTAAACATGATGGTTTCGTTACCATTTCGCAAAGTTATTTCCTCATCGTAAACATCAATCAAAGCACGACCTGTCCTTAGGAAACCTCTTCCGAGAATGAGAGGAACCCTTGGATTGGGATCAAAATCAACGATCACAAAATCGGCGGGAAAATGAAACTTTCCAACATTGACGATGACATCTTCGGCGATTCCAATGGGATGAGACGTAGATCGATCGGCGACCTCGAGGGTCATGCATGTGGGAGTAGGATCGGGAAGTGAAAATTTCTTCCACATAGACTTTGGCATAAGGTTAATGCTAGCACCAAGATCGGCCAAGGCGAAGCATTGAACCATCCCCGAAAAATTACACGGAATTAAAAACTTGCCGGGATCTCCAAGCTTTTCGGGAAGCTTCTTAAGGAGAACCGCCGAACAATTTTCATTCAAAGGAGTTTTGGCCATTTCAAACAATTTCTCTTTATTATTCAACAAATTTTTGATCATCGACGCAAATGNGATCGGCCAAGGCGAAGCATTGAACCATCCCCGAAAAATTACACGGAATTAAAAACTTGCCGGGATCTCCAAGCTTTTCGGGAAGCTTCTTAAGGAGAACCGCCGAACAATTTTCATTCAAAGGAGTTTTGGCCATTTCAAACAATTTCTCTTTATTATTCAACAAATTTTTGATCATCGACGCAAATGTCGGCATTAAAACAATAGCATCCGCGAGACTTAAATCAAATTGAAGATCTTGAAAAATTTGAAAGAACTTTTCCATTTGGTGGTTTGTTTTCTCGCGGAGCTTTTGATCGTTTAGTCGAGAAGGATAAGGAAGTTTGGTCTTGACGGTATTATCTTGTTCAAAAATAACTTTTTCTTTTCCTTTAGACACATTTTCTTTTTCTTTAGACGGTTGGACAACCGGAGGTTGGATGTTTTCGGTCCTTCCGTTATTAGTAGGAAGTTCCGTATCCGTTGTCGCCTCGGTTTCATGGTCGAATACCTTAGGAAGCGAAGAAGAAGACGAGGTAGTCGAAGCCGTAGGTCCATCATATGAAACACCACTTCGTGTCGTGATCGCCTTAGCATCGCCCCTCGGGTTAGCGATCATGTTGCTTGGAAGAGTTCCCGAGCCCGAGGGTCGATCATTTAAAGACTTTTTGATTTCGGCCATTTGACTAATCATCAACTTATTCATTTCCTCTTGATTTTTTATGAATTGCTTGAAAAACTCATCCAAGGACGTTTGGTTTTGATTCAAAGCTTAATTTTGATTATTGAAATTTTGTCCTCGGTTGTTTTGATGAAAACCTTGATTTTGATTATGAAAATTACAATGATTTTGATTTCCATGATTAAATTTTCCATGATTTACATTTTGAAAATTCCCGTGAGTCGGGCCTTGATAATTCCCTTGGTTTTGAAAATTTCCACGATTTTGTCCTTGATTGAAATTTCCCGGATTTTGAAAACCATTGTTAACACGATTTTGATTTTGATTGAATTGATTGTGATGGTTTTGCACATTGTTAACTTGATTTTGGTTATTAAAACCGGGTGGTCCAAGATAATTGTTGGAACAATAGCTAAGACGATTCCGATCTCCTTGTGGTTGGTAACCGTTACCTCCCATATTTGTAGCATAAACGTTCTCATGAGCATAGCCACCGGAGGCTGGGCACTAATAATACGGATGTGGACCACCACACGTTTCACAACTTTGGCTAATCGCATTGGCTTGATGATTGTTGTTTTGATTTTGATTCGTTTGCAAAAGACGGACAACGTCATCGAACTTTTTGTTTAGAGCCGCTATTTCTGCATTGGAAGACGTGGTAGATCTCGTCGACTCGCCCCTCTCGGCTGAGGAATCCCAATAATTGTGATGGGCAGTCATGTTCTCGATGAGACCGTAGCACTCTTCGGGGCGTCTTTTTATAAAAGTACCACCCGCAGCAGCATTGATCGTATCACGATGTCGTAAAGTTAAACCATTATAAAACTTATCAATAATCGTGACGAGCAACATATTGTGATTCGGACACCGGTCAATCGAAAGCTTATAACGTTCCCAAGCCTCGAATAAGGACTCGTCAGGAAGTTTTCGGAAATTGCTTATGTCGTTTCTTAGCTTCGTCACCATCGATGGTGGAAAATATTTTGCCAAGAATTTTGAAACCATTTCATTGAACGAATGAATAGAATTCTTCGGAAGTCGATCAAACCAAGCGGTGGTGTGATGCGTCAATGAATATGGGAAGAGATAAAGATGAAGGGCATCATCGGTGACACCGTTTTGTTTCATACTTTGGGTGATGGTTAAGAATTTATCAAGATGTTTGTTTGCATCATCACCCGGTAAACCGTGAAATTGGCAAAAATTTTGGACTTGTTGAATCATGTGATGTTTAAGACCAAAATCCGCCGCTTCGATATTGACGGGGGCAATCGGGCCACCACGTCCGAACGTAGTCAGTTGACACAACTCCTCCATTGAACGGAGATTGGGAGGAGGTTGAGGTCCCATCGGAGGGTCCTCATTGTGATTGTTGTTGTTCATTTCACCAACGTTTGGGAAATTAACACGGTGTGTGTGTCGTATAATCCTCTCGGGATTTGAAAGTGGTGAAAGTAGGTTATGTGACAAAGATCGGGTGTTCATACACCAAAGAAATCAAAAATTTAAAAAGAAAATCAAAAATCAATTTGAAAAAGGAAAATCTATTTGGTTTTTAAAATTTTTGAACAAAAATTGAAATCAATTTATTTTTGGGTTTTTATATAAAAGAAAACTTAAAATCACAATATTTTTTTTCTTTTCTTTTGTTTTTATATCACAATATTTTTGTGATCGATTCGTCAACCGAAATCATTTCCTTTAAATCTACGCGCAGCGAGGCGGGAGAGAAGAATGGTTCTCTCTTCAGTCTGCAATTTAATGTCAAGACTTCCGTATTCCCCGGTTATTCGGTTGTAGAATTAAAGTAATCGGATAACGATTAATTACACGATCTCTTTTGTTGTTATTCGGAATGGTTTACAACACTTGTGAAACAAGTGAGGATGTTATTTTATTTTTTGTTATTTTGTGAATACTTGGTGACAAGTATTCTTTTGTTTTTTTTATATCTTTACTTTTATAAGAAAATATTCACAAAAGGAAGGTTTTCAAAACACGATTTTAAAAACGAAAACCAAAATTCACTTCAAAACCTTCCCCGGCAGCGGCGCCAAAATTTGATTCGTTAAAATCAATATATATATATATATATATATATATATTTATATATATATATATATATATATTATCAATTAAGTCCAAGGAAATCCGAATAAAATACGGATGACTCGAGTCGTAGTCCGTGTGAAGGGTGAATGGAATCGTAGTTAACAATTCGTGAAATCGTGTTGTG
>LBNU01030866.1:0-28655 GCA_014162995.1 Artemisia annua | reverse complement strand
TAACATTTAGTCACACAAACCATGTTTTTGGGGGTGTTGTTAGTCACATACAACCTAGCAAAAAGTGACCAAAAGTTTGAATAAGTGTGACCATATGATGTTCATAGTGAAGGAATGTGTGATTTGTGTGACTATTGATCATCCAATGGCCACATGAATTGTGTTTTTGTGTCGCCTTTGGTAACATTTAGTCACACAAAGCATGTTTTTGGGGGTGTTGTTAGTCACATACAACTTAGCAAAAAGTGACCATAAGTGTGAATAAGTGTGACCATATGATGTTTAAAGTGAAGGTATGTGTATCTTGTGTGGCTATTGATCATCCAATGGCCACATGAAATTTGTTTTTGTGTGGCCTTTTGTTAACATTTAGTCACACAAAGCATGCTTTGTGGATGTAGTTAGTAACAAAGCATGAAATGTTTATTAAGTTACGTGACCATATGTGCTTCATTTTGGCTACACTTAAATAATGTGTGACAAACGTTTAGTGTGACCATATATGACATTTGGTCATACTATTTCAAGTAAATGTGACTATGTAAATAAGCTTTTGGCAAGCTAACACAAACTAAACTTTAAACACACATATTAAATTACGTGACCATATGTATTGGATTTTGGCTACACTTAACCAATGTGTGACAAAACGTTTACTGTGACCATATATGGCATTCGGTCACAGTGTTCAAGTGTGTGACATATATTTGTCACTCTTTATATGTATATTGTGACTAATGTTTCAACCTTACTTACGTGACCATATGTATTTGTCACGCTATCCAATTTGATATGTGGCTAAACAATTAGCAAAACATATAAGTCACACTTAAATAATGTGTAACAAACTTGACTTTATGAATTAGACACACAAAAACTTACTTCATGTGACTAATAGAGTACTAATGGTCACGTACAAAATTCAGGAGTGGCTAAATGATCCGAAACGCAACTACCAGATACCTTTGGCCACAAACTGATCGATTGTGTGGCAATAGAGGTCTTATGGTCACACATTCGAAATGCTCATGTGTGACTAATTCGTAAATGCTGTCAATTTACATACCTTCAGCCACACAAATATGTCAATGTGTGGCCGTTCCATTTCGACCATGTGTGACCAAATGTAGTTTTTGTACTAGTGAAAACATATACCTTAACTCCTGGAATCCTGCAAAATTTCATCATGACTCGATACAAGCATTTGATTCTAACAAATACTAATATGTATGTTTATTTTATATGGTTACAATTCATGTTCCAATTCCGTTCTTATAAACAAATTTAGATTCCCCTTACACTTATCTTTTGCAAAATACCTTTATATGTAGTTAAGACGAAGTTAAAAACAAAATAAAGCATTTTCACAATTTTAATTTGAGACATGAATCAATAACAATAAAAACAAAACATACATACGGAAACAAATAAATTCAAACAAACAAACACACAAAGCAAATGAAACTCGCAACGTAAATAGACAACCATGATTATGATAAAAATAAATCGTCCAAGGGCCAACAGAGGCCAAATTCTACATGCATGAAATTAAATTGTTCAAGGGCCAACAGAGGCCAAATCCTAAGCTATTACAGACTGAATTGTTTTAAAGCATAAATCACAAATAAATTGTTTCAAATACAACCAAGGAAATCATAAAACATCACTGGCGTGGGGGACCATAGCGGTAATCATAGCCAGGAGGGAGATGCCCATAGTACCCATAGGGTGGGTAATCCTGCTCACGTCCAGGGAAGGGGTCATTCTGGAGCTGTGGGTCCAACTGATCACGCGTGGATAGGTGCTGCATCTGACGCACTGTGTGATCGTACATCCAGTCAAACCTCTCATCAGTCTGGGTCCTCCAGGCGTCCACCTGGCCCATCCATGTCCCCTGGTAAGCCTGCCAATCCCCCTGGCTCATGTTCCGGTAAGCATCACCCCCGGCACCTACACCATAATCCTCATACGGCTGCTACTGTGGCTCCTGCTCATCCTCCTCATCCTCGCCACCACCAGCCCCCTGTGTGCCCCTCCAATAGCATACCAGTGATACGACCCATCAACCAGCTCCATGATAACACCCATCTGTTTGAGGGACCTAGACTTAACAACCCTACACATAGTACTGCTCAAATACCCCATGATCTCAGGTCTAAGGACCTCATAAGACCGTGCCAAATGGGTCACAAACCCCTCTCCATAGATCTTATCACTGTCCTTCTCTCCAACCCCAACCTTCAAATAGCTAGCCACCCAGAAAGGGATGTTGCAATAAACCTCTACTGAGTAGATGGTATAAAGGAAAAAGAGATCAGAATCTATGATGCGGTGGTTGGAGCTGTGGCGCCCCGACAAGCTGTAGGTGAGGTACCTATGAGTCAGTCTCACCCTAGGGTCCCTGATGGTAGCAGCCGACGTGGTCGAAGTATACACACTATTGCCAATCTCTGGCCAGAACATCGCACACCTCAAATCATTCCTAAGCGTCTCCCCATTCAACATCTTCCTCAAAAACTCTCCCTGCAAAGTTTCATTCTGAGTATACAACCCCAATCTCCATCCAAGCTCAATAACCGAACAAGTTCTGAACTCTTCCCTCAGCCTAAAATAAATGGTGGTAGCACCGAGGTTGTTTCTCGCTTCCCCCACATCAAAGCGAAAAGTAGCAAAGAACTCACGTACCAACTCATCATAGACGGGCTCTCGGATCCTAAACAACCTTTCCCATTGAGGGCCCGTGAAGTCATCAGTTTGGAAGCTCTCAAGGAAGGCCTGCTCGAGACCCTCATCTCTAAGGAAATTCCAGTCAAGCACAGCCCTATTATCGATTTGGTGGTGGAGTAATTCGGCGTGTTTGGCCATGGAAGCATTGTCATTGAACACGCTCCAACTAAGGACCGTGTCACCCAAGTTTTCGCGTTGGGGTCTTGAAGAACTCCCTCGGCTAGGTCGGTGACGCTTATGCATTTCCTGGAACAAAATAAGAAGGCACGTAATGGATTAGATTGTTAATCGGGGAAGTGACCAATTCTGCAGACTTCTGACACCGTCACCCTTTGCGAGGTGACGCTGTCAGGCATATCAATTTTCAAATCCGAGATTTACGAGGGAAAAATCAATATTCAAACGTCATGTTCATAAAACAAACACCCCTTTTCGCAGCAAAATGGGCAGTTGGTCCATAGGTTATGGTTCAAATTCATTTTTTGCCCAATTAGTGAGTAAACCCCGCTCCTTGCTAATCATCTAATGCCTTAATTATTGTTAAACCAACATCAATCAAAGGGCATTACAAGTTCTAAGCAATGTTGCAAAACAAGGCCTACAAGGCCGATTAATCGCCGATTAGGTGCTACAAGGCCACCAACCTTTCCGATTTGTGTAAATCGGTCAAACAACGCGGTCAACCATGGTCAACGACAGTTAATGATGGTCAACGGTGGTCAAGCTTGCCCAAAACCTTTAAACCTTCTTGGAAATACCCAAAACTTATCGTATAATTGTTTAATAAGTTATACTTGTTGTTTATATCTATTTCAATATGTTTTTTTAAGAAAAATCTTGCGAGTAATACCTAAAATTTTCTGGAAATACGTAAAACTTGCCGAAAATACAGATTACTTATCGAAAATGCCAATCCGATTAATCACCGATTAATCCCGCTTAGACCGATTACAAGCTACAGGGGGGTCGAACGCCCGACTACCGATTCATGATTTTTGCAACCTTGGTTCTAAGCATGGATATATCCTAGGGTTCACGAGTTGGGGGTTTTCGAAATTGACGGATCCTATGAATAATTGAAGCGCAAAGAATGAATAAAGATCACTTACCACGCGGAGATTAGCAACGGGAGGAAGCGAATTGGACCTTGAAGATTCAGAGGTGGGGTTGGATTGGGTATGGTTGGTGGGGTTTGTGGTGAAAATGATAGATATGAGATTATAATTGCTGTGTGGTCGAGGTGACGGCGTCACTCTTTGGGTCTAATGCTGTCAGACCTGCGTCCCTCAACACTTTGGGGGATTTGACAAATGACCCCCTGTACTTTTTGTGAACAACTCGTCATGGTNAAAGAATGAATAAAGATCACTTACCACGCGGAGATTAGCAACGGGAGGAAGCGAATTGGACCTTGAAGATTCAGAGGTGGGGTTGGATTGGGTATGGTTGGTGGGGTTTGTGGTGAAAATGATAGATATGAGATTATAATTGCTGTGTGGTCGAGGTGACGGCGTCACTCTTTGGGTCTAATGCTGTCAGACCTGCGTCCCTCAACACTTTGGGGGATTTGACAAATGACCCCCTGTACTTTTTGTGAACAACTCGTCATGGTTATTAATCATGGCTAGTTTGTGTCATTCAACAAGTTCCACCCGGGTTAAATGTTTTGTTACTATCACGAGGGAAGGTGTACTTTTGGATAGGGTCGGCTATTGTTTTGCTCGGATCCCCGTCTTTGTTTTGGTAAATAATGGGTGAGGGAAGGAGTTGGTTCAACGAGGTTTTCGAAGAAGGAGTGCATCTGAGTCGAGCCTTTTGCACCCCTGGCTTAAATCCAAAGGATCGTTTACTCACCTCGGGAAAATTAGTGGGCGTGACTCGCAAACTTCCTACAAAGATGTCGTGAAGCTGAGGATTCGTTTTGTCGAGAAGGAGTTTAGGAGAGTGATGGTGATTCAAGGGTGGGCTTCTTGGGAGACGTATCCCAAAGTCACTCTTGCTAATCGTTTCACTGGGGAGTGCGAAGATTTTCNCGAAGAAGGAGTGCATCTGAGTCGAGCCTTTTGCACCCCTGGCTTAAATCCAAAGGATCGTTTACTCACCTCGGGAAAATTAGTGGGCGTGACTCGCAAACTTCCTACAAAGATGTCGTGAAGCTGAGGATTCGTTTTGTCGAGAAGGAGTTTAGGAGAGTGATGGTGATTCAAGGGTGGGCTCCTTGGGAGACGTATCCCAAATTCACTCTTGCTAATCGTTTCACTGGGGAGTGCGAAGATTTTCTCAATCTTCTTAGGAGCACTTTCTTCCTAATCTTCTCCCGGATCCTTGAGATGAAGTCATCGGCCATACTCATAAACATTTTCCGGGTCTCTCCCACACGAGCTTCTAATTGCTGGATCTGTTTCTCTTGGTTATCCACGAAAGTTACCATTATTCCCTCGAACTCTTCTTGTCGTGAAAATCCAGAAAACGTATATCCAGCATTTGCCATATGCACCTCGGCCCGCGTTAATTCTTTAACCTGCCTTTCGATGTCATTAAATAGCTGTTCTTGGGCCGCGTTCATGTAATCCAAGCTTCCTTCCCCCAAGAACATTGGGTCCTCCCATTCTTCCTCTTCGTATCGTGCAAGGTCCTTAATGACCTCCCAGTATCTATCGACACTGAGTCTGCTTAATCTGCCATTGGCGGCGTAGTCTATGGCCTTCCTAGTCTGAGGATTGACATTGTCATAGAAGATTTGAATTTGGAACCAAAGTTCAAGACCGTGGTGAGGGACTTTTTGGAGTAAGTCCTTGAATCGAGTCCATGCCTCGTAGAGGGTTTCGCCTTGACGTTGTTGGAACGCCAAGATGTCATTCCTAAGCTTGGTAGTCCTTCCCGGTGGGAAAAATTGAGCAAGGAAGCGAGTTATGAGATTATCCCAAGAGGTGATGGATCCTGCGGGTAGACGTTCTAGCCATTGACTAGCTTGGTCCCGCAGAGAGAATTGTAAGAGACGTAATCGGGTAGTCTCTCGAGTGTTAACATCAAGGTCTATGGAATCTACGATCTTAAGGAAGTCCTTGAGGTGTTGACTTGGATCTTCGGAATGAAGTCCATGGAATGCACATCCGCTTTGCACCAATCGGATGGTGTTGGATCGCAAGGGAGACACATTGGCTCCTTGGGTGAGCTCAATGGTGTTCCGATAGCCTTGGAGGCTAGGACGGGAGTATTCTCCTAAAGTACGGGCTCTAGGAGGTTGGTTTGGTTGTGGTGGGTTGATGGGATCAAGGATATTACCACCTTCCATGATGGCGGATATGGTAATGATTACGAACAAAAACACGAAGAAAAAAGATAGAGTAAAGAAAACCTAGAAAAATAAAAATAAAAATCTCACTAGAAAGGATTCTAATGAGTAGACCTAAGTAAAAATAAAATTTTCAACCTAAACAATAACTATTCCCCTGCAACGGCGCCAAAAATTTGATGCATGGGTTTTGCAACCTTTGCACTTAGGTTTTACCTCTTAAGGGATCTTGAGAAGCTTATAACCCCCACCAGGCAATGTACCTGACCGATGTAGTATAGTGAAGTGGCAAGTACCGGGGGATTGATCGTTCTCTCGGGGAATAGTGTCGTTAGGCTTGAAAAGCTACTCTAATTAGGTCTAAGGGTTGAGGGATGATTCTTTTTGTATTTTTATATTTAATAAAAGCAAGTAAAAATCTCGGGTTATAGAGGAGTGGGCGGAATTAGTTGCTAGTCAACTAACCTAAATATCTACATTTGCAAATAAAATTAAATAACAAGGAAATTGAAATTGTTGTGAAACTTATATATGAGAAATATGTGTTTACTTAGATTTCCTTACTCCCTAGCTATCTTTTATATGTTAATTGGTTTGTTATAATTATGTGGATGACGGGTTGTATTCCTTTAAACCATTCGTAGGGCCGTGTACGATCTTCCCTAAATCTATAAGCTCCTACTTCACTCCTATGTTGAGCCGTCTTAAAGCTCCTAACATGGGATCATTAGAATTCGCTCATGCATTAAATACAACCAAATAATCGTAGTACACATCTGATTCATGTTTCTTAAGACATTCAAGCAAGTTACCGTATAGGAGGTTAGCCAGTTTTCTTAAGCCTAACATCGACTTCACCCAACCACAATAATCACAAACAAACCAACAACATATAATCAATAGCTAGGTTTCATTAGATCTAAGCAAACACAATAAAGACCTAGCCTAGCATGTTAATTGAAAGACAAGCATAAGATATAATCACACAATACATAGACATATTGAATGATTTGAAAGAGACTTATCTTCAATTAAGCATCCAAGTTTCAAGGGTGGAAAACCCTCAAAAATACAGTAGAAAAACGAGCTAGGGTTTTGTTCCCAAAGTTTCACACTAATGAATGAAAATTAGAAAAGTATATATAGATTTTACATTGTGGCGGCGTCACCTTTTGGTTCGTGATGCCGTCACCTCGCCGCCAAACTAAAATTTGGATTGCTCAGATCCACTCTTGACGCCGTCCTCTTGTAAATCCTTCTGGGCCGTCTCCCTTTACCACATGACGTGACGGCCTAGGCGTCACAAAGCGTGACGCCGTCACTCTTTAAATCTTCAAAACTTTCTGGGGNTGATTTGAAAGAGACTTATCTTCAATTAAGCATCCAAGTTTCAAGGGTGGAAAACCCTAAAAAATACAGTAGAAAAACGAGCTAGGGTTTTGTTCCCAAAGTTTCACACTAATGAATGAAAATTAGAAAAGTATATATAGATTTTACATTGTAACGGCGTCACCTTTTGGTTCGTGATGCCGTCACCTCGCCGCCAAACTAAAATTCGGATTGCTCAGATCCACTCTTGACGCCGTCCCCTTGTAAATCCTTCTGGGCCATCTCCCTTTACCACATGACGTGACGGCCTAGGCGTCACAAAGCGTGACGCCGTCACTCTTTAAATCTTCAAAACTTTCTGGGGCGTCTAGTGTAAAAATCATCCTTCGTATTGTCAAAGCGTGACGCCGTCACCTGATAAAACGTGACGCCGTCAGGTACTGTTTTCAGCATATTTTGAGACTTTGTCATTTTCTTCACTTTTATGCTCCAAAAACGTCCAAAATGCTTCCTTTTCCAGAATTCCTCTCCAAAGTACCTAAAATGACAAAAGGAACGATTTAGAGCAATATTTGATCAAATAATTACGGATTAGGGCTTAAATGACCCCCTAAAAGCGTATCACTTTTCGCTTCATCACTTCTAGAAACCATTTGATCAGACTGTTATACCCTTAATGGTGGTAATTTTGGGATTGGGAAACTTAGGGTTCTAAGGTGAATAGTAAAATCTGGGTTGGGTAAATAATTTGGGTGGCGGGTGATTTTAAAAGGTATTTATTACTTTGTGTTGACCGTGGTTTGGGCTTTGACCAGGGTAAGTGAAAAGGGTTGGGTTATCATTTAAGGGGAATGGGCTTGGGTGATGTGGGCTAGGATAGGGTATTGGGTTTAATAAGGAATGGGTTTTTATTATTTTGGGGTGGTTTTGGATCCGTGAGTTTATAATAAAAATCATAAGGACCATATGTGTAGATTCTGAAAATTAAGGGACTGAATCTGCCAAATGTGAAAAGTGTGATCCAAGGGCTTTTATTGTCACTCTTTGATTCTTCAAGGACTCTGTTGTCATTTCTTCAAAAATATTCTTTAAAGGATCATTTCTGACAATTGATGAAAGTTGAGGGACCAAAGTTGTAAATTTTCCAAACTTCATCCAAGGATCAAATTTGACAAGATATGATTCCCTGAGGTTGACTTTGACTTTTTGACCTTTTCCTTTGACTATTTGACTTTCCCGGCTTCGACTTTTGACACTTTCCATTCTCGTGCTCGTTTTTGTCGGTTTTCCTTGATTTTATGTCCATTTATGAAATATCCGTACCTACACAATCATAAACACAAAAACAAGATATCTTTGGCATTTATGGTTAGTTTTTGGTTGTTTTGGTCTTAATTTGGCAAATAAAAGGTGTATGAATAAGCATACACCACCATTTGTCCGTATAGAGACATGTACCATTGTTAGGAATACCAAGGATTTGAGAAAATTATCTTATAGGTATGATATTTTGATGTTGGCTGATAGTGAAGAATAAGGATATTTGACCATACTCATCACTAGAAAGGGACGCGGTAGCATAGAATTCTAGTATGAATCTAGGACAAATTTGCTCATCAATGTCTAGAAGACAATCAAAGTTGATGGTAGCAAGGTCTTGGTGGATGGATGTTCCTTCTAGAAAGGATGGATCAATGGTTCTACCCTCATGGACATACCGTTTTTCTAAACCCCTAAAGATTTTGACTTGATTTGGAGTAAGACCTTTGGTCATATGGTGTTTGGGTAGATACTTAAAGGTGTCCTTGTGATCGGAGAATGTTGCGGGAGGCATTTTGAATCCTAGAAAACACAAAATTTTACATTTTAGTTTAGGTCAACAACTTTTATAATATAGATGTTCTAGTGTGTGCCTATATGCAAACAATATGGAGGTGTGGTTATCTTGACTCATTTTAATGCTCAAAACGTTTTATAATGCAAATTTTGTTATAAAACTAAAGATAACCCAAACGCTCCTAATTCAATGTAGCTTCGATTGAATGTACCCGAAACGTATATTTGTTATGTATTCTCTTTAGCATTCAAGAGATATTATGCAAATAATGTTTTCATAACGTTTTTCATTTGTTTTAATAATGTGATGAAGTATTATGTTCTAATTGTGGAAGTGATTTTTCAAAAAGTTTTACATGGGGTGTTGATGCGTGGGTTTTGCAACCTTCGCAATAGGTTTTACCTCTCAAGGGATCTTGAGAACCTAACCACCCCCACCAGGCAGTGTACCTGACCGATGTAGTATAGGGAAGTGGCAAGTACCGGGGGATTGATCGTTCTCTCGGGAAATAGTGTCGATAGGATTAAAAACTACTCTAGTTTAGGTCTAAGGGTTGAGGGATGATTCTTTTTGTATTTTTATATTTTATGAAAGCAAGTAAAAATCTCGGGTTTTGGAAGAGTGGGCGGAATTAGTTGCTAGTCAACTAACCCAAATGACTACTTATGCAAATAAAATAAAATAACAAGAAAAAGTAAATTGTTGTGAAACTTGTATGAGAGAGAAATGTGTTTACTTAGATTTCCTTACTCCCTAGCTATATTTTACCGGTTAATTGGTTTGTTGTAATTGTGTGGATGACGGGTTGTATTCCTTTAAACCATTCGTAGGGCCGTGTACGATCTTCCTTAACTTTATAAGCTCCTACTTCACTCCTATGTCGAGCCGACTAAAAGCCCCTAACATGGGATCACTAGAATTCGCTCATGCATTAAATACAACCATATAATCGTAGTACGCATCTGATTCATGTTTCTTAAGACGTTCAAGCAAGTTACCGTATAGGAGGTTAGCCAGTTTTCTTAAGCCTAACATCGACTTCACCCACCCACAACAATCACAAACAAACCAACAACATGTAATCNTGACTACTTATGCAAATAAAATAAAATAACAAGAAAAAGTAAATTGTTGTGAAACTTATATGAGAGAAAAATGTGTTTACTTAGATTTCCTTACTCCCTAGCTATATTTTACCGGTTAATTGGTTTGTTGTAATTGTGTGGATGACGGGTTGTATTCCTTTAAACCATTCGTAGGGCCGTGTACGATCTTCCCTAACTTTATAAGCTCCTACTTCACTCCTATGTCGAGCCGACTAAAAGCCCCTAACATGGGATCACTAGAATTCGCTCATGCATTAAATACAACCATATAATCGTAGTACGCATCTAATTCATGTTTCTTAAGACGTTCAAGCAAGTTACCGTATAGGAGGTTAGCCAGTTTTCTTAAGCCTAACATCGACTTCACCCACCCACAACAATCACAAACAAACCAACAACATGTAATCAATAGCTAGATTTCATTAGATCTAAGCAAACACAAGAAAAACATAGCCTAGCATGTTAAAGTAAAGACAAGCTTAAGATATAATCAAACAACACATAGACATATTGATTGATTTGAAAGGAGACTTATCTTTAACTGAACATCAAGGTTTTATGGGTGAAAAACCCCTGAAAATAAAGTATTCTACGATCTAGGGTTTATCTCTAAAGTTCTCCCAAAAGTTGCACACCTAATGAATGAAAATTAGAAGAATATATATAGATTTTACAATCTGACGGCGTCACGTTTTAGAGTGTGACGCCGTCACCTCGCCGCCAAAACTCCTCTCGGATTGCTCAGATCCACTCTTGACACCGTCCCTCTTTAAATCCTTCTGGGCCGTCTCTCTTTAAGCCACAACGTGACGGCCTACTTTAAATTGCATGTGACGCCATCACGTGTAAATCCTCCAAAATCTTTATGGGGCGTCTAGTGTAAAAATCATCCACCTCTTTGTCAAAGCGTGACGCCGTCACCTCGTAAAGAGTGACGCCGTCAGGTACTGTTTCCAACATGGTTTTGAGACTTTGTCGTTTTCTTCACTTTTATGCTTCAAAAACGTCCAAAATGCATTTCCAGATTTCTTCTCCAAAGTACCTAAAATGACAAAAGGAACGATTTAAGGCAATATTTGATCAAATAATTACGGATTAGGGCTTAAATGACCCCTAAAAGCGTAACACTTTTCGCCTCATCAGGTGTTTGGTAAATCATGACATTGTTTAACAAGATGCAATTCCTAACTAAGTAAAATCATGATTAGTTAGTTCATAACCAAGGTTTTACATGGATTTAAAACCCTAAGATTTTAGTTATTATGAATGAGTGGAAATCCTAGGCTTAGATTAGAGATGCAATTATGTGAAGAATGCTTACAATGATGATTGAAAAATAGGATACTTGAAAGAGAGCCCTAATTTTCGTGTGTGGAGATGTTTATGTGTGAATAGTAGCTGTTTGTGAGTTTAAGTTGTGGGTTGAGTAGTGTTTGGTTAAAGATTGAAAGGAAAAACAATCTACAGATTCGACGGACCAGGCGGAACCAAAAAGAGGGTTCCGCCCGTTTGGTCGAAGGGTTCAGCCAGTTCAGCAGAGAAAAAGTTTAAAAAGATTTGTTTTGATTTTTTTGATTTTATTCTAATCGTTCAAAACTACAAAGTAGGTTCCATAGTCCTAGTCCAAGCCTAAGAAGGTTAAATGGTTATCGTTTAAGAGGTTTCGTGATAATATCGACAATTGTTGTTTTAGGAGGATACATTCTCGATAGAGATGTTTTTCTTTTTGAACATTATCATGAAGGAAATAATGACGGATTACAAAACTTCTAGTATGAGAATGTTGAAATGGATTCTTATTAATGTCGATGCTTCCTTTGTTGTCGTAAGGAATGAAGATGTTGTTAAGTGTAATTACATAGTAGTCAAGAGCTTGCTTGATCCAATGGAGCTTGTTGACATGTTTTTCTGGCCGATACGTATTCGGCTTCGGTTGTTGAGATAGCGAGAGCTGTTAGTTTCTTTGAGAACCATGAGGTGAGACAATGTCCAACAAAAGTACAAATACCACTTATGCTTTTTCTATCAACATATTCACCGGCATGGTCTGAGTCGGCATACACTATGGTTTCTACTCCCGTTCTTTTAGGATACCGTAATCCTAGGTGTGTAGTGCCTTTGATGTATTTAAACAATCGCTTCGGGATGGATTGTTTTAGGATCTTCTAGAAAGTGAGCACATAGACAAGTACTAATCATAATGTCGGGTCTACTAGTCGTGAGATCAAGTAGATTTCCAATCATTTCTCTATGTTTAGTGTTATCTACCGATTCACTTATCTCATTCTTGGTAAGTTAAAGGAAACTTAACTCATTGTATACTTATGAAGAACTAGGAATGTTTTAAGTGATTATACCTCGTTTTTGGAGCTTGCTTAAGTTCGTATAAAGCCTTTTTTAAGTTTGTAACATGATTAGTTTTTTCAAAGTCGGTGAAGCCCGGTGGTTGAGCAACATAAACTTCTTCATTTATGAAACCGTTTAAAAATGCACTTTTGACATCCATTTGAAAGAGTTTAAAATCGTGTGCGCATGCATATGCAAGAAAAATCCTAATTGAGTCGAGCCTAGCAACCGGAACAAAAGTTTCATCGTAGCCAATTCCTTCTTGTTGATTATAACCTTGTGCTACTAGCCTAGCTTTGTTTCTAGACACTATGCCATTTTCATCCATTTTATTTCGAAAGACCCATTTTGTTCCAATTATTGTTTGACTAATGTCCAAATGTCATTTCTAACAAGTTGGTTTAATTCTTCTTGCACGGCTAGTACCCATGACTCATCTTTTATACCTTCGTTTATATTTTCGGTTCAATGGTTGACACGAAACAAAAGAAGTTACTTTCATGTTGGTCTTTTAATCTTAGTGTTCTTTCGTTAATATTTCTAATGACACTTTCTAATGAATGAATTTTGGATTCTTTAACATTGGTAATATCTCTTTTTAATAGTTCATCTTCCTTGTCATTATCTAAGCTATCTTGTCTTACCATTATTTGACTTTCGACTCAGTCATCATCTACGAAAGGTGATGTCTTAGAAGGAGGTGGACTTTCGTCGAATGTTATGTTCAACGATTCCTCGACTGTGAATCGTTGTACGCTCGAGGTTGTTTGACCTCATATCTCTAGGGTTAACAATAATATTGAAAACTAATATGTGCGCAATAAGAGACAAATCAATAATTACTCTGCAACAGGGTTTTTCACCATCATCACCTCTAATTTTATTTGTCGAATAAAGACGCTGTTCCGAATCGTAACAGATCTAAGACATCTCAGACCTTAGAGGTATCGAACACAAACTGGAACTAGGTTCTAGGCTTTACAAGACATAGTGCCCTAGAACACCACACACCTTTCACTGTATCTGCACCATTGTGGAAGACATAATAAACCTATACTGTATTCTCTATATATATTCAGAAGGATTAGTTTACAAATGATATTTCTAAATAATACAAAGATAATGCCAGTAATCTTTTTCTTGCATACTGAAAGTTTCCAATCCTTTGTTCACGATTACGCCCACTTGTTATTCTTCTTCTTGTCTTTCGTCCTCTGTCCACACTCTAATAAACCAAACATCTCCCCTACTTCCTGCATGACTGACACAACAACCGTTCATTTCTTTCCTCTTCCTTTTTTTTTTTTTCTTTGGCAGCTACGACTTCCTACGCCGCCAGTCCCAGAAACGTTGCAGACCTACCTTAAACTCTCCCCGAATGAAACAACTTCTTGCTCTTACCCCTCTAAACATGCATGCACCCAGCTATTTCCTTCCTTTTGTTATCAACAATAGAGCATGAATCAACGTAAAACTTCCCTCGAGTGAATGCATGTACATAAAATGATTCTTTCAAACTCTGTAGGCTTTTTATATATTGTTGAAGAAAACTAATCATACCATTTGATGACTGAAGTAGAAGAACCACTTGTGTCTTATTGTACTAATCGACTTCGAACGTATCCTATCCGTATAGGGAGACCGCAATCTCTTGACAATATCACGGAGCACAATAACGTACATAAACATTCAAGTGTTTTGTCAACTTCGTAGCCACTGAACGAACAAACAAGCTATCTTTAAACGGTGATTGGAGTTTAACGAAATATGCTACAGACACAACCTTGAAAATTCATCGCACTCAACATAGCAACCAAAAACTTCTCTTCTGCAACTAAGAAAACTAATTGAGCCTTCCTACAAAATACTTCCTACAGAACAAATTCCAGAACCATAATCACTGTTGTGTGTGTATACCAAACACTCCATACCACAACTCCGAACCACAACTACCATCTGAGCCCGCAGACTCCCAAAACGGCTTTGGTCACCCCATATCGTACCAAACTATCGCTATTCAACCATACTTGCCAGCATGACACCAATACGTAAGCATAGTAACTATAGACGCAGCTGTATACAAGCAACTCGAGCAGCAGAGTCTATAGCGAGCAGCAGAATCACAACACTCGAGAGCAGTTTTATTACAATAACCGAAATATTTTGAGCAGCAGAGTGAAATACACTAGCAGCAGAGTAATAATACGCAAGCACGCAGAATAATACGAAGCGTAGCAGCAGTATATTTTTTTTAACATACAAGTACAGATCCAAACATACAATGCACCAAGCCGATCAATTAAATATATATACACCGACTTCATTCATAATATCTTACAGACAGCGCAGTCCCAATTATACAAAGCAGAAACNATAAAACATTTTATCCCAAACACTCGATTATCCTTTGTATACTTCATATGAATTTTTATTAAAGAGTGGCCGAATTAAGACACGATTGAAAATATAAGTTGTTGTGTTAAAAGATGTTATATCGCAAACTTTTGTGGAGTATTTTGTTTATTAAATTTGCAAGCATCACAAAAGTGTCGGTCATCTTATCACTTAGGAGATTCTTAGTTAGTTAACTTGTAAACAAGTATTAAGTGAGTCTCACTAAGGAGTTTCAAGGTCTAAGCCCAAGAGTTTAAAGAAATGGAACACCTTATGTCTCCTGTACATTGTCGTGTAGAAATCCTTTGACCATAGAGGATTCAATTCCCGTTATAACCAACTAGGAAGATAGACTATATAAGGTGTGGGCGACTAATACTACAAAAGATAAAACCTAAGCAATAAACAAGAAACAATATTTAGTAAGTTAAAAGGGAACATACCTTTTGAGTCTCATAGAGAAGCTACCAAGAATGACATTCATTGTCCATATCATTCTAACTTGGATACTCAAATTCTTAGGAATCCGAGATGGNTAAAACATTTTATCCCAAACACTCGATTATCCTTTGTATACTTCATATGAATTTTTATTAAAGAGTGGCCGAATTAAGACACGATTGAAAATATAAGTTGTTGTGTTAAAAGATGTTATATCGCAAACTTTTGTGGAGTATTTTGTTTATTAAATTTGCAAGCATCACAAAAGTGTCGGTCATCTTATCACTTAGGAGATTCTTAGTTAGTTAACTTGTAAACAAGTATTAAGTGAGTCTCACTAAGGAGTTTCAAGGTCTAAGCCCAAGAGTTTAAAGAAATGGAACACCTTATGTCTCCTGTACATTGTCGTGTAGAAATCCTTTGACCATAGAGGATTCAATTCCCGTTATAACCAACTAGGAAGATAGACTATATAAGGTGTGGGCGACTAATACTACAAAAGATAAAACCTAAGCAATAAACAAGAAACAATATTTAGTAAGTTAAAAGGGAACATACCTTTTGAGTCTCATAGAGAAGCTACCAAGAATGACATTCATTGTCCATATCATTCTAACTTGGATACTCAAATTCTTAGGAATCCGAGATGATTAGTCAAACATATTTATAAGCATAGAACAATGATATACATTGACTTTTTATCATTTGCTTCTATTTGAGATTGAATTACTTCTAGTTTTCTCTCCTAGGCTTCACAAACTTTACTTGCTTTGTTTTACTTGTTGATGGTGCACTAGAGTTGAATCCTAGCCCGATTTTATCTCTAAATAACTTTTGACTTTTCAATAAGCTTTCAAGAGATTTTGAACTTTCTTCAAATTTGGCTAACATTTTTCCTTTATCCTTTTGTCTTTTAATTTCATGTTTGTAATCTTGACATATTTTACATTCTAGATCAATTTCAACATTGCTTTCAAGTCTAGACATTTTATCTTCTAACATTATTTCTTTTTCAAAACTGTTCTCAAGAGAACTTGAGGATACATGGTTAAAGATTGTTTTTAGGTTCGTGTCACAAAAGTGTTTAGACTCATTTTCTAGTTTAGAGAATTCTAAAATGAATGTATCAAAGCAAAAGTGTTCGGTTTCAAGATGTACCCACTTGTAGTTTTATCTATTTGACAATCACAAACTGGATAATTGTTATCATCATCGTCCATCTTGCTCCATGATTCATAAACGAGTTCTCTTTAGGCTTGACACATGTTTTCTTCATCACTAAAACCTTCATTGAAAACATTTTTAAACTCGTAGCACTTGTATTTTGTAACACCCCAAAAATTTGAAAAGCAGCGGAAGTCTAATTCGGGGTAATTACATCTTAGAAAACAGTCATGCTTATAGAAACAATTCAAAAGATAAGTTTTATATCATTCAGTGAAAACTCAAAATATTCAGAGTTACATAACATTTTCCAAGGATAAAATGTTTCACAAAAGGGTGACGAGTTTGAAAATGATGATATGATTATTTGAAAGATAAAAGGGAGGTCCTGAGTGCCCTTTTTTCTGCTCCGTGCCATCATGCCGCTAATTTCCTGAGATAAAGATGCTAAAAGAGTCAACACAAAGGTTGAGTGAATCCATAGTAGTTTAAATTGGTAAAAGTGTGAACACAAGCTAGTCAAATATTTTTAAAAACATTCAGGTAGGTGTCATATATGAAATGAAACATATATAAAATACAATATTGCTCCTAAGCCTGACGAATCTCAAGCCTTAACGTGGGTGATATTAAATGATGATATAATCACCTACATCGGGAGGGATGTAGATGAGAAGGGGGCCCTCGGTGATAGGAATGTGCAAAATTCCCATGGTACCTCGAAAGTAGCACATCCCCTACCAAATGATCACTTTGGCAGAGATGGGTTGCCGTTTCCAATAGATCTATTAGCTAAATTCGTGCTCACTCGCAAGTGATTAAGATTCGTGATATAAGGGACTTGTTGCACGGGTGTTAACTTAGGCAATAACAGGTAAATAATCGCATACTAAAAATACTTGTGTTCGGTTTATCGCATGTATCTCCCCACGGGGTTTTAGAAACAATTTAAAAGGTGGGACTATGAACTGACCTGTGGGGTGTGGATTTCAGTAGGTGTGTGTGTAGAACTCAAATAGTACTCAAAAGGTGATGGTGAATTGCAACGAATAGCAGTGAATACCCTCCGACTTGCGACAACACCCAAAGGTGGTGAAGATGTCGAGTGGTACGAGAGAAAGAGGAAAAAGGGACGAGCAAAACTTGAAAAACCCTTAGCGTATAATGACCCACGATCCAATATCTTAACCCAAATCTTAGAAATGTAACCCAAAAACCTTGTGTGAATATCTTGTGGCTCGACAGTAGCGAGAGAGAAAAGAATGTGTTTGTGATTTTGAGTTTTGTGAAGTTTTGAGAGTGTGGTGAGAATGAAATGAAGTTGAGGTACTTATAGAAGAAAGTAAAGGAGTCTTGTGAATTTTTGATGAGATGTGGTCAAGTGTACCCCTTGATGGATCAAGTCGAATGAAAACAAGTTGGTTAAAGGTTCTTGCTTGGTCATGTCGAACAGGGAAGAAAACATGGGGCTATGATGATATTTTTGTTTTGTTTAAGAGTTTAGGGAAGAAGCATGTGACTCTAGTTGTAACAACCCATAAAACTCATCACTATTATTCCCATTACAAATACCTATAGTAGGTTGATGAACTCAAATAAGTACATTTTATCATCATCATTTATCCTATTTATTTAACTTGTTTTACTTTATTATGTATGAGAATCGGTGCTTTAATGTTTACTTTAGTGATTCTCAGGTAAAAACAGGTAAAAGGTGAAACGTGGCGATTTTGGACTAATTATGGAGCAAAATGAGCAAGATGTCAAAAGTCTACTAAAACCCAGAAGATGCGCCGTATCCCACTCAACAGATACGCCGCAATATCATACTTAGATAAATTCGAAGACAATTGCCTGACTTTGAAGAATGCGCTGTATGTAATTACACCATGCACCACATATGAAACTTTGGTCAAAGAAGAAGATCAAGCTCGTTCTACTCCAGATACGCCGCATTATACAATTGACATACGGCGTATCACTATCAAAACTTCACCAGAATTAATCCAAGACAACTGAAGGACATGCGCCGCATAAAGATTCAAGTTACGCCGCATCTAATGGCGGTGTACGAATATTCCAGAATATAATAAGCTTGGACCCCACGCGAAGTTAAGTCAATGCGGCGCATCTGCTCACTCAATGCGCCGCATCGAACCCTCGGACAGAAACTATAAATACCCCAAGACCTAGACGAATTTGGTGTGCACCATAACCCTAAAGAGTCGAATTTAGATGAACAAGCAGCACAAGACACGCTCCAAACGAAGATATTAGAGCTGTAAGAAGGTCCTACATGTATTCAATTCATTAAGTAGTTTTGTTTTATTGTAATAGTAAGCTTTAATTCATCAGGATAGATGGCCGGTAGTATGTGAGTTCGCAAGATCATATGCCCGCCTTAAAATTGCTTTCCCATCAATTAAAGTTTATATGTTTGATGTCTTTGGTGAATTTATATTAGTGCATTGATAACCTCTGTGTCTAGCTGAGCACTGCTTGGGCTGCCATACCCCTTCCTCGCCTATCTAATCAGACGTCTTTGGATAGATAGGATAGTGATGCGCGTGATGTGTCATTGCGGTTTACCAGTGTTAATGCCTATTCAAGTTTTACATTTATATTTAGCCGACTTATCAATAACTCACACACTTAACGAGCAGTGTACCCGGTCAGTTTGTATATAATGGTAAGCAGAGTGTCGATCACTAAGAGTGGAACGTATTATCTAATTATCCTAATCAGTATTTTAATATTTAAGTTAGTTTTAGAGTCTAATCTAACGAAAAGGGGTTCAGCCTGAGAGACTGGCACAGTTTGGTTATTAATTAAACAGTAAATACTAATGAGAACAAATCCGAGAATAGCATACACGTACACAGATAGATAATAGAGACAATAAGAAGACCTGTCCTGATAATTAAGCAGCTTATCACTTGTTTTATTGCTAGTTTTATATGAAGTGTATATAATTAATCCGTACTCGTTGGTTTAATTATATCGGCGAGAAAACCCTTAATGATTACTTATAAATATCCTACTTATCCAAAGACATCGGATTAAATAGGCGAGGAAGGGGTATGGCAGCCCAAGCAGTGCTTAGCTAGACACAGAGGTAATCAATGCACTAATATAAATTCACCAAAGACATCAAACATATAAATTTTAATTGATAGGAAAGCAATCATAAGGCGGGCATTTGATTTTGCGTACACACAAACTACCGGCCATCAATCTTGATTAATTAAAGCTTACTATTACAATAAAACAAAACTACTTAATGAATTGAATACATGCAGGACCTTCTTATAGCTCTAAGATCTTCGTTTGGGGTGTGTCTTGTGTTGCTTGTTCGTCTGAATTCGCCTCCTTAGGGTTATGGTGCACACAAAATTCATCTAGGTCTTGGGGTATTTATAGTTTCTGTCTGTGGGTTCGATGCGGCGCATGTAATGATGAGATGTGGCGCATTGACTTAACTTCGCGTGGGATCCAAGCTTATTATATTCTGGAATATTCGTACACCGCCTTTAGATGCGGCATAACTTGAATCTTTATGCGGCGCATGTCCTTCAGTTGTCTTGGATTGTTTCTGGTGAAGTCTTGATAGTGATACGCCGTATGTCAATTATGTGATGCGGCGTATCTGGAGTAGAACGAGCTTGATCTTCTTCTTTGACCAAAGTTTCATATGTGGCGCATGGTATAATTCCATGCGGCGCATTCTTCAAAGTCAGGCAATGGTCTTCGAATTCATCTAAGTATAATTTTGCGGCGTATCTGCTGAATGAGATACGGCGCATCTTCTAGTTTCAGCAGACTTTTGACATCTTCCTCATTTTGCTCCGTAATTAGTCCAAAATCGCCAAGTTTCACCTTTTTCCTGTTTTTACCTGAGAATTACTAGAGTAAACATTAAAGCACCGATTCTCATACATAATAAAGTAAAACAAGTTAATTAAATAGGATAAATGATGATAATAAAATGTACTTATTTGAGTTCATCAGATAGTCATAAGTAATCATTAATGGTTTACTCGCCGATATAATGAAACCAACGAGAAAGATTTAACTAATATACACTACATACTAGTATAAAACTAGTAATAAAACAAGTGACAAGCTGCTTAATTATCAGGACAGGTCTTCTTATAGTCTCTATTATCTATCTGTATACGTGTATGCTATTCGCTGATTCGTGCTCATTAGTTTAATTTACTGTTTAATTAATAACCAAACTGTGCCAGTCTCTCAGGCTGAACCCCCTTGCGTTAGATTAGGCTGTAAAACTAACTTAGGACATTAAAATACTGATTAGGATAACTAGATAATACGTTCCACTCTTAGTGATCGACACTCTGCTTACCGTTATATACAAACTGACCGGGTACACTGCTCGTTAAGTGTGTATGTTATTGATAAGTCGGCTAAATATAAATGTAAAACTTGAGTAGGCATTAACACTGCTAAACCGCAACGACACATCACGCACATCAAGTTTTTGGCGTCACTGCCAGGGAGTGAATTGTTATTATCTGTTAAATTGATTAGTATTTTAATTAGGTTTTTCTTTATATTAGGATTTTAGACACTAACCCCTAACTTGTTGTATATTAGATAGATTGCATTCATTGTATAATTTGCATATTTATTATTTTTGTGTGTTTTTATTTTCTGTAATTTTCTTTTTATTTTTATTTTTATTTTATTTTTCTTTCTTGTACTAACTGCTGTCGTTGTATTGTGCTGATACAAACGATACGGCGCATCTATTTCTCAGATGCGGCGTATTGCATTTTAATTTTATAAAATACAACGCATTTAATAGCTCGAGTTTGACGCATCTTTCCCCAAGATACGACGTATTCTGATTTTAATAAGAAATTTTTCGAAACCCTAACGCCATGCAACGCATCTGTTTTAACAAATCCGGCGTATTTAATATTTAAATTAAAAACAGTTTTCGAATTATTAAACAGAAGCGACGCATCGATGTTTATCGATACGGCGCATTTACTAAATCAAAAATATTGTATTTTGAAACGTAACAAAAATACGGCGCATTAGCTTCTGTTAATACGGCGCATTTAATTTTTATAAATATAATTGATTTTTTATATCTAACATGTATGGCGCATTCTAATTCAAAAGCGGCGTATCTATTTTCTAAAATAAAAGTCTGATTTAATTTTAAACGTAATAAGATACGGCGTATCTTTTTTTTTTTTTTTTTTTTTTTTTTTTTTTTTTTTTTTTTTTTTTTTTTTTTTTTTTTTTGAAATCTACCTGTTTTTTATTTTCAGGAACAATGTTTGATATTTTCCCCAACTGGTTCGGAAGACCTCGAAGGAGCCTTTCTATGGAAGAATTTGCATAAATGATCGCTCAAGAAAATGAAAGAGAACATCATGAAGCAAGAAACTTTATTAATGAATTCAAGGCTATTCACGAGCTGCTACTAAAAGAACAAAACAACATGATTAACGGACTGGCAATTGAAGTGCACAAATTGTCAAAGGTACTTAACAGGGTTCTTTTGGTAAAGCACGACTTGAAAGGAATTACTACTAGAGGCGGAAAGTCAACCTTTCAAATCGGAGAAACACCCGAGGATAACAACACAAACGACATTTCCTCTGGATCTGCACCATCTGAGCAAGAACAACCAAATGAGACTAATCCAGAACCCGAAATTAGAAAAGAACCTTCTGTTGAACCTAAACGATCAACACTTCCTTTTCCACATAGGGTAAGAAAGGAGAAAAAAGATGCCTACCAAAGAAAGTTCCTGGAAAATCTCAAGCAGCTGCAACTTAGCATACCGTTTATGGAAGCCCTAGTGCAAATGCCAAAATACGCTAAATATCTGAATAGCTTGCTCACCAACAAGTCAAAACTCGAAGAGGCTTGTACTGTGGCAATGGGGGAAAGAAGCTCAGAAGCCTTGCTCAACAAACTTCCATCTAAAGAAATAGATCCAGGGAGTTTCACTATTCCTTGTCAAATTAAAAATTTATATATTGGAAATGCTTTAGCAGACCTAGGAGCTAATATAAGTCTTATGCCCTCTACTATGTATGAAAAATTAGGCCTTGGTGAACCAAAACCTACTAGGATGTGCTTAGAACTAGCTGATAGGTCAATACAATACCCATTAGGAATAGCTGAAAATGTATTAATAAAAGTTGATAAATTTGAATTACCTATCGACTTCGTTATCCTTGATATGCCTGAAAATTATAGGACGCCTATAATTTTAGGATGCCCCTTTTTAGCCACTGCTAGGGCCATGCTTGATGTTTTTAATAAAAAGATAACTCTTACCATAGGTAAAGACGAGGTTGAATTTAATATGGAACAATCTATGAGTAAAACTAGTTCTGAAGATGATGAATGATATAATGTCGACGCTTCTGATGACACCATTAATCAATTTACTCAAGAATTGTTAAAAATGATTTACTTGATTCTTTTCTGCTTAAAAACTTAGATGATACCATTGCCATAGAAGATCAAGTCGATGAAAATCCTTTTATTAATGACTTCGCTGTTGATTCTGCTGTCTGTAACTCAATACGGCGCATCAGCAATGCTGATACGCCGCATCTATCTGATAACAGCAGCGACATAATAAAAGAACAAGTTTATTCTGCTAGTGCTAATGAGATTGATGATTTTAAACCTGTACTTATGGATCTTCCTTCTACTTTAGAGTATGCTTATTTAAATGGGAATACTAATTCAACCGTCATTATTGCATCTAACGTAACGCCAAAAGAAAAAGAATCCCTTTTGCAGGTACTATACAAACGTAGAGGAGCATTAGCATGGAAAATGTCCAATATCAAGGGAATTAGCCCGTCATTCTGTACGCATAAGATCATTATGGAGGATGAGTTCAAACCAACTGTTCAACCCCAAAGGCGTTTGAATCCAAAAGTCCAAGATGTGGTAAAAAAATGAAATTGTGAAATTACTTGACTTTGGACTAATCTACCCAATTTCTGACAGTCCGTGGGTCAGTCCCATCCATGTTGTGCCAAAGAAAGGTGGAATGACGGTGGTACTCAATGACGACAATGAGCTAATTCCATCTAGAACTGTTACTGGATGGAGGGTTTGCATTGACTACCGCAAACTCATTGATGCTACACGAAAAGATCACTTCCCTCTTCCATTTATTGATCAAATGTTATAAAGACTATCAGGATATGATTATTATTTCTTTTTAGATGGTTTTTAAGGTTTCTTCCAAATACCCATTGCTCCCGAAGATCAAGAAAAGACAACTTTCACATGCCCTTATGGAACCTTCGCCTATAGAAGAATGCCGTTCGGATTATGTAATGCTCCTACAACTTTCCAACGATGTATGACGGCTATCTTCCATGATATGGTAGAAGACTTTATGGAAGTCTTCATGGATGATTTTTCGGTATTCGGTAACTCATTTAGTGATTGTCTCTTTAAACTTGATACAATGCTTGCTAGATGTGAAGAAACTAACCTTGTTCTTAATTAGGAAAAATGTCACTTTATGGTTAGAGAGGGAATTGTGTTAGGTCATAAAATTTCTGGAAAAGGTATAGAAGTTGACAAAGCTAAAATCGATGTAATTGCCAAATTACCTTACCCTACTAATGTAAAAGGTGTTAGAAGCTTCTTAGGGCATGCTAGATTTTATCATAGGTTCATAAAGGATTTTTCAATGATATCTAGGCCTATGACTCAACTATTACTAAAAGATGCAAAGTTTGATTTTTCCGATGATTGCAAAAAGGCATTTAATATACTAAAAGAAAAATTAACTACGGCACCTATTATAATTTCACCAGATTGGAATCTACCTTTTGAACTAATGTGTGATGCTAGTGATTATGCCGTAAGAGCCGTACTCGGGCAAAAGATTGAAAAGAAATTTAAGCCAATTTACTATGCTAGCAAAACTCTAAATAATGCCTAAGAACATTACACCACCACTGAAAAGGAANCTTTATGGAGGTCTTCATGGATGATTTTTCGGTATTCGGTAACTCATTTAGTGATTGTCTCTTTAAACTTGATACAATGCTTGCTAGATGTGAAGAAACTAACCTTGTTCTTAATTAGGAAAAATGTCACTTTATGGTTAGAGAGGGAATTGTGTTAGGTCATAAAATTTCTGGAAAAGGTATAGAAGTTGACAAAGCTAAAATCGATGTAATTGCCAAATTACCTTACCCTACTAATGTAAAAGGTGTTAGAAGCTTCTTAGGGCATGCTATATTTTATCGTAGGTTCATAAAGGATTTTTCAATGATATCTAGGCCTATGACTCAACTATTACTATAAGATGCAAAGTTTGATTTTTCCGATGATTGCAAAAAGGCATTTAATATACTAAAAGAAAAATTAACTATGGCACCTATTATAATTTCACCAGATTGGAATCTACCTTTTGAACTAATGTGTGATGCTAGTGATTATGCCGTAAGAGCCGTACTCGGGCAAAAGATTGAAAAGAAATTTAAGCCAATTTACTATGCTAGCAAAACTCTAAATAATGCCCAAGAACATTACACCACCACTGAAAAGGAACTTCTAGCAGTAGTTTTTGCATTCGATAAATTTCGGTCATATCTTATATTATCAAAAACTATGGTTTACACTGACCATTCTACTTTGAAGTATTTTTTTTAATAAACAGGATGCCAAGCCAAGGCTTATTAGGTGGGTTTTACTGCTCCAAGGATTTGATATTGAAATTAAAGATAAAAAGGGAGCCGAAAATCTAGCTGCTGACCACTTATCTAGATTAGAAAACCCTGATATGGAAGTGCTTGATGAAAGGGAAATAGCTGATGACTTTCCCGATGAACACCTTATGATGGTAAGAATTAAGGGTAGGGATAATACACCATGGTACGCTGATTATGTTAACTTTCTTGTTGCAAATGAAATTCCAAAAGGGTTAACATCCGATGAGAAAAGAAGATTTTTAAATTATGCTAGTGAGTATATTTGGGATGAACCCTATGCTTTTAAAGTATGTCCTGACAATATTATACGAAGATGCGTAGATGGAGATGATATCCCTAAGATATTGGCACAATACCATTCGGGACCAACAGGGGGACATCATGGTGCATTAGTTACAAAAAGAAAAATCCTTGATGCAAGATTTTATTGGCCTACTATCCTCGAGGATACAAAAGATTATATAAAAGGATGTGATGCGTGTCAACGGTCTGGAAATATTACATCAAGAAACGAAATGTCGCAAAACTATACTCAGGTATGTGAAGTTTTCGATATATGGGGATTAGACTTCATGAGACCGTTTCCGGAATCTAAAGGTAATAAGTATATTTTAGTAGCCGTTGATTATGTATCAAAATGGGTCGAAGCACAAGCATTACCAACGAACGATAGCAAGGTAGTGCTAAAATTTTTGCAAAATTTGTTCGCTAGGTTTGGAGTTCCCAAAGCGTTGATTAGTGATAGGGGAACACACTTTTGTAATCACCATCTAGGAAGAGCTTTGCAAAAATATGGAGTATATCACAAGGTTTCCACTGCATACCATCCTCAATCAAATGGGCAAACTGAAGTTACCAACCAGGCCATTAAGCGCATTCTCGAAAAGACAACCGGATACAATCCAAAAGGGTGCTCAGACAAATTGAATGACGCCCTATGGGCATTTCGTACCGCTTACAAGACACCAAAGGGATGTACTCCATTCCGTCTTGTGTATGGAAAAGCATGCCACCTACCGGTCGAAATTTAAAACGGAGCATATTGGGCTCTGAAACAATGTAACATGGATATGGAAACCGCAACCAAGAACCGTTTCATGCAACTCAATGAACTCTATGAGCTAAGAGATGAGGCCTACAAAAACACCAAGATCTACAAAGAAAGAGCTAAGAGATGGCATGACTCAAGGCTACACGGGGATAAGGAATTCATTATTGGAGAAAAAGTGTTGCTATTCAATTCTCGACTTAAGATATATCCGGGAAAACTTAAATCAAGGTGGACGGGTCCGTATGTTGTTAAAAAGGTATATCCGTATGGAACTATAGAAATATGTGATAAAAATGGTTATCTATTCAAGGTAAACGGGCAAAGAGTGAAAAAGTACTTTGATAATCAAATTGACGAAACGGAGAACGAGGTGGTGTTCGAACCCGACATATTGGATTAGAAGCTGAACGTGAGTCTAACTTGAAGACCCTGGAATAAAGACAAGTGCTGACCGGGAGATAACCCGAAACTTTTATCTATTTTTCTGTTCTAAGTCGAGTCTGTCAGACCTGCAGAAGATGCGGCGCATCTCCATAATGGAATGCGGCGTATCATCTGCACTGGTCATATCTTATTTTATTTTTCTGCATTTTTTATTTTTCGACTTTAAAACATTCTGTCAGTTTATTTAATGCGGCACATCCCTATTTATGGATGCGACGCATCTTTTATTCTGATTCGTATTAATTCCAGGCGGCGCATCTTCTTCCATAGGATGCGGCGTATCGACTGACTTGATGATTTACAGTTTTAATTTTAGGTTTTATTTTTACTAACTACTAATGTATTAAGCAAGTTTGAACCTTCTTAACTCAGGTGTGTTATAGTCTAGGTGGTATTATAGATTCCTGCACTTTTTGTGGAAACATTACTTATGAAGCTTAAACATTCTCATCCACAAGAAAGTTGATTTTTGCTCGTAAACGCATAATGGAGGATCATTTCGAGCAAATATCAGGGAAGCTTTTCTGTTCTAATTCTTTTATTTTCCAGCTTTTTTTAACCTTTAACACAAACAACGAGGACGTTGTTTAACTTAAGTGGGGGGGTGGAGAATTAGAACACTTGCTTGTCCAAACTTTTTCAAAATATGTTTAAAATGCACTTAATATATCAAAATTCAAAAATTTTAGCATGTTTTTGTTTAAGTCTAAATTACATAGCCACACGCATAACATTATTTTTTGCCTAAAATCAAAAACTTTAGGGTGCTGGTGACATGTAAACTTTAGAACTTGGCTTGTATACTATTCGAGACCACCATAATGAGTATTATCGATATAATTGGAGTGACTTGTCTTACTTGGTAAATTCTAGGATTACACCCAAAAAATCCTTTATATGTTATGTGATATTAACTAACTACACTGGTTAGTTAACCCCCGAATAAACCCTTTTGTTTACTCTCACTTTTAGAGTAAGATACCCCTAGAAAAACCCTTAGAGCCATTCCTTTCGTTTCTTACACCTTTGTTAAAATATTTCGTTATACCCTTACACCTTAGCCTACCCTGTAGATTGAAATCCGTGGTTAGTTACTTTAGGCAAAGTGTGTTTCCTTACATTACTTTTGTTCGCGTGCGTAATTCATTATCTTTGGTTAGGTCGAAAAATTGCACAATGCAATTGGAGTGAAAGTACATGTTGTATATTTTTAGTTTATTTTTCGTGTGTTTACTACTTTCACTATTACAGTTATTTCTGAAAGTTATGAAAAGTATGAAAAAATTATCCAGAAAAATCGTGATAGAAAAAGTTGTGAAATTTTACACAGTAAATAAAAAAAATAGAAAAGAAAAAGAAAGAGAAGAAGTTGGAAGTTTGTTTTAACCAACTTATGTAAAGTTTTGTAAAGTGGGAGATATCACCACTATTTGTTGTTGTATATTATATTTATGGATTGAATGGGAGTTGGCCGTTATGGGAACGCCAACTAAGGTTATTCTTTGTTTAAGATTTTATTGAGTATAATTCATGTCTACCTAAAGCGTGAGTTACATGAGTCAAAAGCGTGAGTTATTCAATGATTTGAGTCTTATTCATGGGATGGTTGGGAATGTAATTAACCACACTTAGGATTTTAATCTATTTGTTTTGTTTATTTTTTATTTTATACCAATTTATATCCTAAATGTTATCCCTACCCAACCGGCTAAGTAAGAATATTGAATGTATGAATAAGGTAGTGACCATCCGTGTTTTAGATTAATCAACTATCGTGCCAGCA